>OU342741.1:454171329-454466534 GCA_910589775.1 Avena eriantha | reverse complement strand
TTCTAACCTTGCGACGCTTCCTGTCAAAGAAACAAGACTGTTGCATAATTGCCCAATATCTATAGAGTAAATAAAACAAAAATTACAATTCAACACAAACATGCGAACCCCAAGTGACCTTTGCTTACCAGGAGCTAATTGGGTTCGAGCAACCACCATGTCCAATAATAGAAGGGCGACTCCCAGTTGCAGTAGCTTCCACATCCAGTACATGACATTTCAGGTCAAACATGGCAGCCAAAGCATACCTTTTCATCAACCCAATTAGCTGACTATCACACGTTATAGGAACCATGATGCCACGTTCATCCATGAAGCTGAACTTTGTTGTCTGCTTCGGCCATAATTCAACATGATTACGCAGAGCAGCAACCATACCAAATATAGTACAGATCTGCGCATGCGCTTCTTCCATCGTGAAACAATGGCTTCCATACCAATTGCCCTTAGAGTCGTACCTGTAGAGGACTACCATAACCAGGTAAGGGGGGTCCACGTAGATCCCACTTGACAGAAAACTGTGGACAAAATATGTTTGTCAGTGTTGGGCTAACAAACAATTTGAGGTTCAGTAGCCAGCTAGCAGTTATAATTAGTGCGAATAGCAAAGAGAAGGGTAGCTCACCCGCTTGTAGCCAGAACTTCTTCTTCCTTGATAGTAGGATCTGCCATCCTCCGAACTGCTCGGCTCGTCATCGGCGGAGGCGGGCTAGAGCCTCGCAACAGCGGCCACGACATGCGCCATTGGAGCTCGGTATCAGCTACTTGGCGCAGCACTGGGTGCAGCAACTTGGCCCCAGAAGTCAAATGTCCGAAGGGATCGTCCTCCCTGGAGGGTGGATTCCGACGCCGTCGGTGCTAGGGAAAGCTGGGAATGGATTTGTGAAATTGGTCAATGCATCCAATCCACTTAGTTGCTCGGTTTGCCTAAGAGGTTGCCGCGTTGGCGCCCGCAACACGGTAGATGACCGACATGTGGGTCCCGACCGTCTACTTCACGGGGCGGTTTAACGGAATGTTTGAATTTGGTAGGGGTAAGATGAGTTTGTCTCGAAATGGCCCCTCTCAGTAGTTGGCTGCCCAACTTTTCGAAACACGGTAATTTTAGGCAACTTAGGTACCGCCATGCACTGGCCTGCGAACTTTGGTACCGCAGACGAGCAGGCCCTCCACCCGGGCCATTTGCATGTGTGTTCTTTTCATAAACCACATGGATCCTAACCTTAGGAGAGCCCTAACCTTAGCCCCCAATGGTGGCCATTAGAACGAGTCTTCTAGAAGCATGCCCTAACACACTTGTTCTGCATGACGATTGTTACATACCGTTTGGTCGGGATGCCTGGACGATTGGGATGGTTCTTCATAAGAGCGATCCGCGAGTAGGCTGTTTTACGACATGATTGGCCATGCTTATTGTCCGCTTGCTCTGGACAAACTGGAAACACCGCGCGCTCCCCTTTTGCGAGTGTCACGAGTTCCGTGGGCCATATGCAAGTGTCACATCCCCTTTACTTCTCTTCCTCCCCATACTTCTGTTCCTTCCCCTCGAAGCCACTTCCCCACTTCTCTCCCATCCTACCATAGCCGCAAACCGACGGCGCCTCCAGCCATCTCTCCCACGGCCACCCCAGTCCCCCACCCCCCTCTCGCCATGGGTTCAAGGAGGACGGTGAGGAAACACGCCATGATGATAGGGACGGTGATTTCGATGTGAGTCGTCTCATATCTAACATATGTGGCCATTTATCTATTTTGAGCTAGATATACTCTGTTTACTCATGCACATATGATGTGTTAGGCCAACCAGACGTTGTATGACTCTGACTATCATAGTTTAGCGGAGGAAGACAGTGCGGAGGAAGACATTCCTCCTCTATGTAAACATGGATATGTGCTCGCTAAATTTGTAGCGTTCGAAGGACGAAGCGCAGGCAGGAGGTTTTTAGGGTGTCAAGGACATCGTGCAATGTTGCAACACAGAAGTTGCGGTGTTGTCAAATGGGTAGATCCAGAGTGGCCCAAATCGATGCAGAAAACGCTAAGAAACTATGGGATATGACTGTTGAGTTGAATGAATCCATAGTTAGCTCACTCCTTGAGAGTGCTGAGATGAAGTTATTTGACCATGTTGACACAACCAAGCTTAACTGAGATCTTAGGAGGGTGCAAGACAAGGTTAGCAAAATCGAGAAGGAGAGGGACGTGGCGTTGGCCCTAAATGCTAAAGAAGAGCAAGAACCGACTCAAGCAGAGAATGAACTTCACCATGCCAAAGTCCTACAGTTCACAACTACGAGTGTTGTCAAGTGCATGAGGATAAATGCAGAGAAACAATTGAAGCTATATAAGGAAGATGCTAAAAGGACAGAGCAGATGATTTGATCCTTGCTCTCGCAGGAAGATGCGCATCGGGCTAAGATTAGGAAGATTAAGGAGATATGTGATAACTAGTTCTATTTAGCTTGAGCTCCATACTTTTTTAAGTTGTAATAGTAGTACTTGTTGACCTAGTGGTCTAAACTAGTGGTCTTGGAGTCCTGGGAGAAAAAAATTGGTCGCCCGTTAATCTTTTTTAGCCCTCCATTACTTCCTTCTGTCTAATGATGGTGGTATTCTGACATTGGTGGTTTGTTTAAATGTAATCTACGTGGATTGTGCCGCATGCAAATGGCACAACCACAATTTATAAAGTGGAAGCACGTACAACCTGTTACTAGAGATCCGGGAGCTTCGCCAGATGGAGGGGATGCAGGAGCAGGGAGGTGGTGAGATAGACGGGCTCAAGATTTGGCCAGAAAGTGGTACCAATGTCCTCATCATCTGGGCATTATTGGTTGCCATTGCTATTTATAATGCCATGTCGTTGTGCAGCAGCTAAAATAAGTTTCTGTTTCATGGAGTGTAGCAGCTTAAATAATTTATTTCTGTGCCACTAACATTCCATCGAATTTGGAGACCTCCTACCCCTCAGCAATCGTGGAACCGGTGCTGCGTGTTTTCATATAGTAGTGGAACAATCACAATTTCGGATTCAACTACTGACTCGGGCGTTTACAAACCCTACCTCACGGTATATTTTACTCCGAGAACGTGGCCGACAAGTTCCATGCACAGAGCTCCTGAATTTAACCGAATTACATATATAGGTTCAAGTTCAACACATTAGTATGCATCTTCATTGCCAGCAACCTTCTTCCCCCGCCTGGGTGCCAAGCCTTCACGTCCACTGGCTTCTTCATTTCCTACCTTCTTCCTCTTCCTCGGTATCAATTTTCTTAGCTTCACGTACTCTGCATTGCCGAGACAATCAACACCATAATCGTGTCTAGCATCATCACTCCACTCGTTTTTATTTTCTTCCAGTAGCAAAATTACTGATCCGGCAGTCATGTTTCTAACGTTGCGGTGCTTCCTTTCCAAGAGATAGGACGGTTGCATAACAACCTAATATCTATAGAGTAAACAAAACAAAATTAGAATTCAGCACAAACATGTGAACCCCAAGAGACTTTTGCTTACCAGGATCTAATTGGGTTTGAGCGAACACCCTGTCCAAGAATAGAAGGGCGCCTCCTAGTTGCAGCACCTTCCACATCCAGTACATCACAATTCAGCTTAAACATGCAAGCCGAAGCATACTTTTTCATCAACCCAATTAGCTGACTGTGACACGTTAGAGGAACCATGATGCCTCGTTCATCCATGAAGCTGAACTTTGCAGTCTGCTTCGGCCATATTTCAGCATGATTACGCGGAGCAGCAACCATACCAAAGATAGTGCAGATCTGCGCAGGCGCTTCTGATGTCTACGCACTTCTATTCTTGTAGACAGTTGTTGGGCCTCCAAGTACAGAGGTTTGTAGAACAGCAGCAAGTTTTCCCTTAAGTGGATCACCCAAGGTTTATCGAACTTAGGGAGGAAGTGGTCAAAGGTATCCCCTCTCAAGCAACCCTGCAATCAAGATACAAGAAGTCTCTTGTGTCCCCAACACACCCAAAACACTTGTCAGGTGTATAGGTGCACTAGTTCAGCAAAGAGTGAAATACAAGTGTTATAGATAATTATAAGTGGTAACGGCGCCAGAAAATAGCTTGCTGGCGTGTGGTTGACGTGGGAAAATACTAGAGGCAAGCTGAAATAAAGATGGAAGCAAGCAAACATGTAACAGATCTAATTGCAAACGGTGTATAAATGCTTAGAAACAAGGCCTAGGAATCATACTTTCACTAGTGAACACTCTCGTATAAATATATTCTCTTTATGATACTACTCTGAACTACTCTGCAGTTGGACACTCTAATCCATGGTAGGGCTATAACATCACTCCTCAAAGTTCGCTTTCCCCATCTAGATAACCCCACACTGTCACCTTGAGCACTAGATGGTTCCAACAAACACCACAATTTCATAGAAACATCCAACTCCAAATATAACTCATAACAAGTATTTGTAATCTCTAGCCTAAGTGCCACCATGGTGTGCATGTTGTCACTTTCACACACACGGGGAGAGCCAGAGATCTATTAAAGTACTTGAGTAGCAAGCTAGATATACTTGATTACAAAGCTCATGATCACAATATGATCATGCATAGAGAGAGATGAACACATAGATACCGGTAGAACACTTAGCCTTGAGGAAGAACTACTCCCTCATCATCATGGGAATCAGCAACGGTGATGGAGATGGTGGTGGAGATCGGTGGAGATGGCTCCGAGGGCAATTCCCCATCCTGGCAGGGTGCCAGAACAGAGACTTTCTGTCCCTCGAATCTCCCCTTCGGTGGCGGCGGCGCTGTAGAACTTTTCGTGGATTTCTGATTGACTCCTTAGGGTTTTCGCATCGGGAGGCATCTTATAGGCGAAGAGGCAAGGTCAGTGGGCGGCCAGGGGGCCCACACCATGCCCTGGCGCGGCCAGGGGGACCCGCACCTAGGGGTGGTGTGGCCACCCTGTGGCCCCTCTCCGTCTCGTCTTCTGGCTCCGTTAGTCTTCCGGTAAAATATCAACTTCGGCTTTTGTCCCTTCCAATTCCGAGAATATTCATTTTCTGACTTACTGGAACCAAAAGCAACAGAAAATAGGTAGCTGGCACTGTGGCTCTTTGTTAATAGGTTAGTCCCAGAAAGTGTATAAAAAGTACTCCAAAGTTGGAACAAAACATAAGAAAGTAGATAAAACCAAGCATGGAACATCAAAAATTATGGATACGTTAGCAACGTATTAGCTTCTTCCATCGTGATACAATGGTGTCCATAGCACTTGCCCTTCACCCTTGCTGATTTAGAGTCGTAGCTGAAGAGGGCTACCGTAACCAGGTAAGGGTGGTCCATGGAGATCCCACTTGACAGAAAACTGTGGAAAAAATATGTTTGTCAGCGTCTGGTTAGCAAACAATTTTAGGTTCAGCAGCTAGCTAGCAGTTACAGTTTGTGTGAATAGCAAAGAGAAGGGTAGCTCACCCTCATGTAGCCATAACTTCTTCTTCCTTGGTAGTAGGATATGCCATCCTCCGAGCTTCTCAGCTCGTCGGCAACGGAGGCGGGCTAGAGCCTCACAATGACGTCTACGACATGTGGCATTGTAGCTCGAGATTAGCGAATGGGCGCAGTAGCTGGGTGCAGCAACTTGGCGCCGAAAGTCAAATGTTCGAAGGGATCGTTCTGCTTGGAGGGTGGATTTCGACGCTGTCAGTGCTAGGGGAAAGGAGGGAATGGATTTGTGAAATTGGTCAATGCATGAAGATACTTAGTTCCTCGATTTGCCTAAGAGGTTGCCGTGCTGGCGCTCGCGTCACGGACATATGACCGACATGTGGGTCCCGACCATCTACTTCACGGGGAAGTTTAACGGAATGTTTGAATTTGGTACGAGTGAGATGAGTTTGCCTCGAAATGGCCCCTCTCGGTAGTTGCCAGCCCAACTTTGCGAAACGAGGCAATTACATGCAACTTGTGTACCGCGATGCACTCGCCCGGGAACTTTCGGGCCACAAACCAACAAGCCCTATGGATGTCGAGAGACACACTATCAATTTAACGCATCTCTTTCATTTGAGTATCTATGGTTTTAATAAAGGTTGTTTCCAATGTCTTGTGATCATCCATGGTGACCTTGTTCACAGCCTCACCATTATCTTTAGTACCCATACTCTCTTAGGCGGTAAAGCCCGGATAAAGAGTTAAGGCTCTAATACCAATTAAATTGGAGGCTCCCGTGATGACAACAAGATGCCACAAGAACAAGTTAATCAATAACCGAAATAGAGATCTAGATATCTGCAAAAAATACTAGATCAAGAATCCACCAAGTGAATGGAGGGTAAATGGATATCTTGATTGGTGCCGATGTAGATCGATGCCTTCCCCTTTGATTCCCCAAAGATTGGAGCCTTCGGGTGGTTGAACGTGGAGATCTTGTGAGAATTAGAAACAACATCTCTGAACTTTTTCAAATGAATCAACAAAACAAACAAGAGGATTAATTGTTGTATTTATATCCCCTTCCCAGATCCAGCCGTTGGACGAATCGAGGGCCATATTATCTAGTTTGGGCAAACATCTAGCCCGAAATCAGACAATCCAGAACCAAATGTCCGCTCCTCTCTAGGTGATGTGCCTTGGAGTCCTTTGGAAAAATCCTAGGGGGGAGGGGCTATGGATTATCTGGCCCCTGGTGGTGCAGATTATCTGGCCTGGGAAAAAGCTCCGGCCTTGGCCATTAATCTGGGGAAAAGTCCCCCCTTCTGGGTGACGCGCCTTGGAAGCCTTGTCGAGCTCGGTGGGGCGGATAATCCGGTCCTTAGAAGGGGTGGATAATCCACCCCCCAAAACACTAGTTTAGCAGCATTTGAATGGAAAAGTATTCTGCACCACTAAACACACAATTAAATAATCCTTGGCATTATTATCTAACATAGAAACACTAGAGATCATGAAATGTCTTTCATTCACGCGTGCCATGACGAATTGTTTCCGTCGCCACCTTTCGACACCATGCTGACACATGGATGGTTGGCAGGGCCAAGCTTGTGCCAATTGGACAAGGCCATGTGGACCAACCGTGGAATGACACGTGGGCAAATCAAAATGGGACACATATCCCTTACTGACGATGAACTCTATGTGATGACATCATCATTGGCCATGACATTCCAGGTTCTTCTAGACAGTTGGCCAATGAAAGGCGGCCGGATACATTGCAAATGTATCTATAATTTTTGATGTTCCATGCTTCGATTTATCCACTTTCTTGTGTTTTGTTCCAACTTTGGAGTACTTTTATTATGATTTCTTGGACTAACCTATTAACAAGAGCCACAGTGCCAGCTGCCTGTTTTCTGTTGTTTTTGGTTCCAGAAAAGTCAAAAAATGAATATTCTCGGAATTGGACGGGACAAAAGCCAAAGTGCCTATTTTTCCGGAAGGGATCAAGTGCCAGAATACGAGATGGAGAAGGGCTGGGGCCCGGCCACACCACCTGGCCTGCGCAGCCAGGCCTGGCCTGCGCCAGGGGGTGGTCTGGCCGCCCCCAGCACCCCCTAGGCCTCTCCTTCCGCCTATAAGTTGCCCTCGGGACGAAAACCCTAGGTACCTGATCAAAAAATCCACGAAAGAGTCTGTAGCCGCCGTCGTCTCTGTCCCTAGATCGGGGGGGATCTGAAGCTCTTCCCGGCACCCTGCCGGAGAGGGGAATTCACCCTGGAGGCCTTCTTCATTACCATGCAAGCCTCCGGTGTGGTGCGTGAGTAGTTTATCCTTGGACTACGGATCCATGTAGTAGCTAGATGGCTGGTTTCTCCTCCTTTGTGCTTTCATGTTTAGATCTTGTGAGCTCCGTTCATGATCAAGATCATCTATTTGTAATTCTTACATGTTGTGTTTTCGGGGATCCGATGGATATTGAGATGCTATTTTAGATTGATTATTGATTCTATCATGTCTTTGTTATTTGAGATCTTACATGCTTTCCGTTGTTAGTAGCTATCTTGGCCAAGTAGATGCTAGCAACTCCAAGAGTTAGTATTTATGCTCGATAGTGGGTTCATGCCTCTAGTAATCTGGGGAAGTGACAGAAATCTCTAAGGTACTAGATGTGCTATTGCTACTAGGGAGAAAACAACGATCTTTTGTTCATAGAACAATCGTATTGTTTACTTTACACGCAATTCGTAAAGCAATAATCTGTTGCTTGCAACTTCATACTCGAGGGGGTTCGGATGATAACCTGAAGGTGGATTATTAGTCATAGATGCAGTTGGATGGCGGTCTATGTATTATGTTGTAATGCCCAATCAAGTCTCAAATGAGTCAAGATGATTAGTATATGCATGTATTGCTTTCTCGGTGTTTGTCAATTGCCCCGCTGTAATTTGTTCACCCAGCATGTTATCTATCTAAGGAGAGCCAGCTCTAGTGAACTATGGATCCCGGTCCTTTTAACTTTACATACAATCTACAATCTTTTACTACTTTGTGTTTACTTTCTGCAAACTTTTACTTCTTTCCATTCGATACGTTTAATCCTTTGTTTTCCGCAAAACACGGTGAGATTGATAACCTCATCGCAAGTTGGGGACAAAGTTCTGTGGTTGTGTTGTGCAGGTCTCCATGTTGCTACTAGCACCGGTAGTGCGCCCTGCCAAAGCTCAGCTAGTAACACCTTTGGGGTGTTTCCTTGCTCCTACTGGTTCGATTAAACCTTGGTTTCATAACTGAGGGAAACTTGCTGTTGTGCTCATCATACCTTCCTCTTGGGGTTCCCAACGAGCTCTACATCAACACCACGCACCAAGCACTTTTCTGGGCGCCGTGTATTGAGCCATCAAGCGATTTTCTGGCGCCGTTGCCGAGGAGTCAAGGACATCTTCACGAGGGGAGTCCCTCATAACCAATCTCTTTACTTTGTTGTTTTTGTTTTGCTTAGTTTCTTTTTTTGCTTTGTTTGCTTGTTTTGTTTTTAAAAAAAACACAAAAAAAAATTAGTTTTACTTGTTTTTCTTTCTTATTTTAAAAACCAAAAAAATGACTACTCTTGAAAACACTAAGTTGTGTGACTTCACTAGCACGAACAACAATGATTTTATGAGCACATCTATTGCTCCACCTGTGGCTGAAAATACTTTCTTTGAGATAAACCTTCTTTTCTCAATCTTGTTATGAGAAAGCAATTTTCTGGTATTGGTAATGAAGATGCTGCTTCCCATCTAAATAACTTTGTTAAACTTTGTGAGATGCAAAAGCATAAGGATATACATGGTGATATTATTAAACTGAAATTGTTTCCTTTCTCTTTGAGAGGAAAAGCTAAAGAATGGTTGAATTCCTTAACTAGGAATAGTATTGATTCTTGGACTAAGTGCAAAGATGCTTTTATCGGAAAATACTATCCTCCTGCTAAGATTATATCCATGAGAAGTGAAATAATGAAGTTTAAACAACTTGATAATGAGCATGTTGCTCAAGCTTGGGAAACAATGAAATCTTTGGTAAAGAATTGTCCCACTCATGGACTGACTGCTTGGATGATCATCCAAACTTTTTATGCAGGATTGATCTATTCTTCAAGGAACCTATTGGATTCAGCTGCTGGAGGTACTTTTATGACCATCACTTTGGGTGCTGCAACAAAACTTTTGGACAATATGATGGTTAATTATTCTGAATGGCATACTGAGAGAGCTCCACAAGGTAAGAAGGTAAATTCTGTTGAGGAAACCTCCTCCTTGAGTGATAAGATTGATATTATTATGTCTATGCTTGTTAATGGGAAAGCCCATATTTATCCAAATAATGTTCCTTTAGCCTCTTTGGTTGCTCAAGAAGAGCAAGTTGATGTGAACTTCATAAGAAATAACAACTTTGGCAACAATGCTTATGGCAATTATGCTTATAGGAACAATTTTGGTAACAACAATTATAAGCCATATCCTCCCAACAATGGTAATGCTTATGGAAATTCTTACAACAATAATAAGAGTGCTCCCTCTGAACTTGAAGTTATGCTTAAAGAGTTTATTAGTAAACAAACTTCTTTCAATAAAACTATTGAGGAAAAACTCTGTAATGTTGAAAGGAATATAGCATCTTTGGCTGAAGCTCAATCTACTTTGAATAAAATGGCTGCTAAACCTGAAACTAATGAGAATCCCTTTGTAGCTACTAATTCTATACAAGTAAGAATTGATGAAAATGTTAGACTATTAGCTGAATTACATGCTAAGTGGGAAAGAGAAGATGAAATTTCTAGAAACATTAGTGTTTCTACTATTACCACCACTAGTGTTGAGGCTAGTAATAGTTCTACTACTTTAGATGATAAAGTTGATTTTGATCTTGATGGTTGCAACATCTCTGAAGTTATTAAGTTCCTACAAAAGCTTGCTAAAAGTCCTAATGCTAGTGCTATGAACATGGCTTTTACAAAACACATTACTGATGCTCTCATAAAGATTGAAGAAGAAAAGATGAAACATAAAGCTTCTATTCCTATAAAGCAAGAAGATGGTTGGGAACCCATCATTAATATGAAAGTGAATTACTTTAATTTCAAAGCTTTGTGTGATCTTGATAGTAGTGTTTCTATTATGCCTAGAAGGATTTATGATATGCTTGATTTGCCTCCTCTTGAAGATTGTTATTTGAATGTCCCACTTGATGCTAATGCTAAAAAGAAACTCATGGGGAGTATTAATGATGTTCTTATTATGGTTAATGATTCCTATGTCCCTGTTGATTTCTATGTTTTGGATGTTGAATACAATGCTTCTTCTCCTATTACTTTGGGAAGACCTTTTCTTAGAACTGTTGGTGCCATCATTGATATGAAAGAAGGCACCATTAAATATCAACTCCCACTCAAGAAAGGTATAGAAAACTTCCCTAAAAAGAGAGAAAAGATCTATTTTGCTTCTCCTATGAAAACAAAATTTGGTCTTAATGCTTCTTCATTCGAGAACACTTGATTCTTTCTTTGGTTCTTATGCCTAACTTAAAGGCGTTAAAGAAAAGTACTTGTTGGGAGATAACCCAAGAGTTTTAGTTGATTCTTGGAAGTTATTACCTCTGTAATAACCTCTCCTTATCCTTTTTATTTGCTTTTTTTGCCAAGAGTAACCTCTAATGAGAGTGAAGTAATGAATGGGAAAGTTGCTGTCCCGAAACAGATTTCTGTGCTTCACCGTAAAAATTCCTGAGAGATCTCTGTACGTAGGATTGAGCTGTAATTATTTGTGATTCTGCCCTAGGTTGTTATCTAACTTTTGTTAGTTCAACACTTTTTGATTTGAGCAACAGAAGGTCTTCGAACAAATTCGTATTTACCTGCTGGTCTGTTTTGACAGATTTCTGCCATTTTCTGCATTTGCTTCTTGTTAGTTCCTTCTTGAGTTCCTTTGGGGAATTGAGCTTTTTGAGGGAAGTGCTACAGTATCTATTGTTCTAATGGAAGTTTATTTGGTGTTATAACTGAACCTTGAGACTTATTTATCTTAAGTGCACTAATGTTGCTAATGAGATTGTGTGAAGTTTTGTATGAAGGAAAATTTTCAGGTGTATGGAAGAAATGAGTAATGAGATGAAGGATGGACTAAAGATCAAGCTTGGGGATGCCACGCGTGTCACCCCAAGAAATATCCAAGAAGTACAAGCGTCAAAGCTTGGGGATGCCCAAGGCATCCCCTTCTTCATCAATAAAAATTCTAGGTTTCTTCCAAACGCTTCATTTTTATTGTTTCGTGCACAGTTGTGTTTCTCTTGGAGCGTCTTCTTTTTGTTTTCGTTTTGGTTTTTAGTTTGCTTGGTTTGCTTATTTTTATGAATAAGTTGGTTGGACCCCCTCTTTCACACTTTGGTTTGCAAATAGTTTGGTTTGGTTTTGGAAAAGAGTAGGAAAGTTCATGCTTATGTGGTAAAAAGAGCTCGTTTTTGACTGTGGCTATGCTTTGTCATGCCATGCTTGATATTGTTTTGGCTTTATTCTTAGTATTCTTTGCTGTAGCATGACTTGTTATAAACAATTGAGATTGCTTAATGTGCCTTGGATGAATCATGCGTTGTTTTAGCATATTAAAGCATAGTATAGTGGTATTCTCCTTTGATGCTTTATTTGGGTTGACTTGGCGCATGCTCACACCATGTTATGACTATCTCAAGTCACCATAGCCTTTATGATCCTTTAGTTTTCAACTTGTAGTATCACCTTTATGCTTTGATCAATGATGTTTTGTCGCTCTGCATGATTATGGCCATTATTGCTCTCTTAGTTTGTCGCTCCCAGTCTTTTGCTAGCCTCCACAACAAAGTATGAGTTCCACTCATGCATCCAACTCCCTAAATCAAGTTTTTCCAAAGAATCCACCATACCTAGCTACTAGCTTATGCTATTCCAAGTATATTCATTCTTTTGTTTACCTTCCACTTGTTATGAGAAAACTAGTGATTAAAGCTCTCACGAACTTGATGGCACACTTTACTTTATTGCCTCTAATAAACTTGAATCATTGGGTCCTTCTTTGTTGCGTATATGCTTGCGCTTTATAAGTTGAAATTAGTAGAACCATGTTTCATGGGGAACGCTTTCAACATTGCACTTGTACTTTGTACCCCGTTGATATTATGTTCTTTTGCTTACGGATCCCGGTGGTGTGAAATAAATGTGGAACTTGTAAGATCATGGAGTTTGTATGTGTGTTAGAGAAACGCCTGGGCCGCTAGCCTAAGCCATGCCTAATCATGGTGGAAACTTGCAGCATCACCATAATGAGCACTCTATGAAGCATCCTCAATAAAAACCTATGCAAATAGCAAATAAAAAGATCGCTGAGATGCTCATTGTCTGCTTGCCTTGTCATTTTGATTATGGGAAAGCTCCCGTATCATGTGCAAGGGGTACGCCATTGGCGGTTCTTAATGATACACATATACTTACAATGACAAGAGCTTACTCGTGACTGAAGTTGAGTAGCATGAGGATCGGTCTTCGTAAGTAAGGGGCATGAGATTTCGGTTTATAACTTGTCAAGCATATCCTCTTAGTTGTGTCACTGTAACCTTAATCACCTTCAAGATGCTTATGATAGGGGCAATGAGAGCTGAAAGCTATAAGTACCATAATTTTTGGAAGCTCTTTACGAGACTTGAATCTCTACTTCCTTTTACAAAAGGCCTTTCTTCCACCATTATATTGAGTCTCCACCTTCTATCTTTATGCACATACTTTGAGAGCATAGTGGCCATTCTTAGTTCTATGTGCATTGTCCCAAGACTAGTTGATTGATGCATAACTTGATATTGCTTGTTTGAAACTATTGTATCTAGTCACTCTTATGAACTTTGAAGGTGTCCTATGCATTTATATTTGCTACTCTATTGAGGGACAAGCTGAATACTTTTATGCTATGTTTTCTTTATGAGAAACAAACAAACGTCTTGCAAAGCATGTTATTCATGAATCTTTTGTTTGTGCCTTTTCATGTTGCATCTTAGTTTCTTTGCTTATTGCTAGAACTTTGTGTTTCATGTTATGATTGAAGTACTATGATCCCAACTTTGAGTTTTGCAAATACTTTGATCAAGTCTTTGATGGTGCATGTCACCTCAAAAATTATTTCTTTTTATCACTTACCTACTCGAGGACGAGCAGGAGTTAAGCTTGGGGATGTTGATACATTGCAAATGTATCTATAATTTTTGATGTTCCATGCATGGTTTTATCCACTTTCTTGTGTTTTGTTCCAACTTTGGAATACTTTTATTATGATTTCTTGGACTAACCTATTAACAAGAGCCACAGTGTCAGTTGCCTGTTTTCTGTTGTTTTTGGTTCCAGAAAAGTCAGAAAATGAATATTTTCGGAATTGGACGGGACAAAAGCCAAAGTGCCTATTTTTCTAGAAAGGATCAAGTGCCAGAATACAAGACGAAGAAGGGCTGGGGCCCGGCCACACCACCTGGCCACGCGGCCAGGCCTGGCTAGCGCCAGGGGGTGGTCTGGCCGCCCCCAGCACCCTCTCGGCCTCTCCTTCCGCCTAAAAGTTGCCCTCGGGACGAAAACCCTACGTACCCGATCAAAAAATCCACGAAAGATTCTGTAGCCGCCGTCGTCTCTGTCCCTACATCAGGGGGATCTGAAGCTCTTCCCGGCACCCTGCCGGAGAGGGGAATTCACCCTGGAGGCCTTCTTCATCACCATGCAAGCCTCCGGTGTGATGCGTGAGTAGTTCATCCTTGGACTACAGATCCATGTAGTAGCTAGATGGCTGGTTTCTCCTCCTTTGTGCTTTCATGTTTAGATCTTGTGAGCTCCGTTCATGATCAAGATCATCTATTTGTAATTCTTACATGTTGTGTTTGCAGGGATCCGATGGATATTGAGATGCTATTTCAGATTGATTATATCATGTCTTTGTTATTTGAGATCTTGCATGCTTTCCGTTGTTAGTAGCTATCTTGGCCAAGTAGATGCTAGCAACTCCAAGAGTTAGTATTTATGCTCGATAGTGGGTTCATGCCTCTGGTAATCTAGGGAAGTGACAGAAATCTCTAAGGTACTAGATGTGATGTTGCTACTAGGGAGAAAACAACGATCTTTTGTTCATAGAACAATCGTATTGTTTACTTTACACATAGTTCGTAAAGCAATAATCTGTTGCTTGCAACTTAATACTCGAGGGGGTTCGGATGATAACCTGAAGGTGGATTATTAGTCATAGATGCAGTTGGATGGCGGTCTATGTATTATGTTGTAATGCCCAATCAAGTCTCAAATGAGTCAAGATGATTAGTATATGCATGTATTGCTTTCTCAGTGCTTGTCAATTGCCCCGCTGTAATTTGTTCACCCAGCATGTTATCTATCTAAGGAGAGCCACCTCTAGTGAACTATGGATCCCAGTCCTTTTTACTTTACATACAATCTACAATCTTTGACTACTTTGTGTATACTTTCTGCAAACTTTTACTTCTTTCCATTCGATACGTTTAATCCTTTGTTTTCCGCAAAACACGTTGAGATTGACAATCTCATCGCAAGTTGGGGACAAAGTTCTGTGGTTGTGTTGTGCAGGTCTCCACGTTGCTACTAGCACCGGTAGTGCGCCCTACCAAAGCTCAGCTAGTAACACCTTTGGGGTGTTTCCTTGCTCCTACTGGTTCGATTAAACCTTGGTTTCATAACTGAGGGAAACTTGCTGCTGTGCTCATCATACCTTCCTCTTGGGGTTCCCAACGAGCTCTACATCAACACCACGCACCAAGCACTTTTCTAGGCGCCGTGTATTGCGCCATCACGGCCATGTCAGCGTTTACCTGTGACAGAAATGTTTCATCAAGAACAACAAAGATGATTTCATTTTCGTCGGGCGTCACCTTGAGATCAGGGGGCCATTTGTGCACGTAATCCTAGCGTGTAAATTTATAATAGCCCTAATCGTTTTACCCATTTCACACCACATGCATAAAATAACTGAATTTGAAAATAAATTTTAGGATAAGTTTCCACATAAATTTCCACTGTGGTTTCTGAGCCAAAAGCCTCAAAAGTTTCCACAGCCAAAAATTTCCGACAGCAGGTTATGAGCCAAAAGTCTCAAAATTTTCCCTGCCCAAAAGACTCACAAGTTTCAACACCAATTAACTTTCCAGCCCAAGAACTCACAAGTGTCAACTACAAGTTCACTTAGTTTGCGACAGCTGAAGCTGCTGTTGCTACTGCTACTGCTTCTGCTGAGTCATCTTAGACAACACTTGTTGAAGTAAGTCATTTGTATTGTTTTGTTGATCCTACATCTCTTCTTGCTTCTTCTGCATATCTCTCATGTCTTTAGCATACTGTAGCCTCTCTGCCTCGGTGCTCTCTACAATTCCACTATGGTACAACGCAGTTTTTCACTCCCTGCCCTCTCAGCAAAAAGTTCCGCTTCAAGGCTAGACCTGCTTCGTCTTGAAGTACTTGGATGGAGGCCAATGTTCTTTAGGCATGTTGGCTTTCTGCTATCGAACGAGAGTGCAAAGTGCACAGCCTCAATGGAAGAAAGTGGTTCTTCCTCGGTGCCATGTGGAGCCATATTCTTTTCAATGATTGCCTAGAATATTAGGAATAGAAGCAAACAATAGAGAAATTGCAAGCAAATTACAATCACATCTTATACATTTCATAGATGAATAGAGCATTGAATTTTGCAAAGATGAAAAGTATTCTAGGGGACTTACAATTTCACATTCTTAGAGTAGCCATTTTTTGGGTTGCAATGCGTATTTTTGAAGAGTTCGAAGGCATCGTCCTCCTCGTTGCACACGAACTCCTAGCTATGAGAACATGTGGTAGCAGGGTAAAAAACTTTGCTCATGTTCTTCTTGTTTTTTATACAAGTACTCTACACAAGCAGAAACCATATAGTATAAGAGGCAGTTCTAGTCAAACAATTAAGATAGAGGCAATAACAGTATAAGAGTAAATGAAAAGTAACATGTTTCCTAGGGTCAGACCAAGTATCGATAAGCATGCACCACTGCTCACCGGTCATGTGTTTCAGTTCATCAGGACATTTCCTTGTAACTTGGTTCAGAGGGTAGGGATCAAAATACTTCTTCAGAATATGCTATTGATTCCTTGCATGCCTCATAAACTGTTTTTTGCAAGCCTTCCGCACGTCAGGCTGAGTTGTGTCCATGGCAAACTTTTGGTGAAATAAAACATGGAGCATTAGCATTTGCATGAACATAGAAATGGAAAGTTAAATGACAGCTAAGTCATAAAACATACATAAAATTTGCCTATGAAGTTTTATTTAACATCATCCCACCCCTTGTGCTCTTTCCAGTGGGGGAAGATATGCATGCTAGTCCTGCCTATTACTGCACTCACTAGAAAAATTGGCAGCAATATCCGGCTAGTCTGGTCTAGTTCTTCCCGGAAGAACTTTAAGTGAAAGCCTCCCTCCTTTGGACATCTTGTCAAGCCTCTTCCCCATGTTTTCCCCCTCGGCATCAGTGCTTGACCATTACGCACACCTATATCTTTAGAATTATGTGTTTGGGTGTCTTCAGAACATGGTGCATCAAACTCTTGAGACAGCTGGTAGCCATCATCATCTACATGAATATAGCATATTGATTTAGTGTTCCACAATAATATGATGGGATTAAATGGACTACTATAGAGAAAGCAATCGGTTTAACACATTACCACGTTGAGACTAGCCACTCCAGTCTTGGTGCGGTACTTCATGACTAGGATCAGACTCCCCATATTCGATAGCTGAGTCATCTTATTTGGTAGCTGGCCCCTAACCCTCAAATTGGTACCAAAGTCCTCGCCGTTGACAGTTGAACACAAATGTTGGGTACCTGACGCATCACCCTAGGTACCATCGGTTTGGGACGGTGCACGGGCGCTTTTGGGAGGTGCTCGCAGAAGGCTAGGAGGTGGCTTCTGGCTTTCAAGAGGTGGCAAGTCACCTTTGGGAGATGTCTGTGGGTGAAAGGATGTGCACTTCATCACTTGGTAAGGTGGCTTCTTGATTTGTAGAGGTGGCAGGTTGGCTTTAGGAGGTGCTAGAGGACGGTAGGATGTGGGTTGGGGTTCCAAAACTTGGGTAAGTGGCGGCTGGCTTTGGGGAGGTGGCTGCTGGCTTTGGGGGGGTGGATGCTGGCTTTGGGGAGGTGGTTGCTGCCTTTGGGGGTGGATGCTAGCTTTGAGGAGGTGTCTGCTAGCTCTAGGGAGGTGGCAGCCAGAATACCAGCAGGTCGGAGGGAGTGGGAAGCTCACCTTGGGCAGAGCGCTGCTCATGTTGGGCAACTGTCAGCTCACCTTGGGTAGCTGGTTGCTTGGCTTGGGATGCTGATGACTCACAAGTATATGGGGTGTATCGCAGTATTTTCGAGGGAAGTGAAACCCAATTTATTGATTCGACACAAGGGGAGCCAAAGAATATTTATAATCCTTAACAACTGAGTTGTCAATTCAGCTACACCTGGCAACAATCTTGCTCATAGCAGTTTATCAGTAGCAACAGTTTTGTAGTAGGAATAGCAAAGTAATAGCAGTAGTAAAGCAAAGACAGTAGTAACAAAAGCAGTAAACAGTGGGAATCGAGTGCGGTAGGCATAGGGATGGATGGACGGGCGTTGCATGGATAAGTCAATTCACATAGCAATCAGAACATAGGGCAATTGCAGATAAATAAGATAAAGCATCCAAGTACTAGACAATCCTAGGCATGTGTTCCATATATAGTCATACGTGCTCGCAATGAGAACTTGCACAACATCTTTTGTCCTGCCAGCCCGTTTGCAGCAGGGCCTCTAGGGAACTACTGGCAATTAAGGTGCTCCTTTTAATAGAGCACCGGAGCAAAGCATTAACACTTCGTGAACACATGTGATCCTCACATCAAAGCCATTCCCTTCCGGTTATCCCGATTTCTGTCACTTCGGGGCCATAGGTTCCGGACAACAACGTGTGTATACAACAGATAAGACAAAGAACAATACTATCATAATGATTCAATAACATGTTCAGATCTGAAATCATGGCACTCGGGCCCTAGTGACAAGCATTAAGCACAATAGGTCGCAACAAAGTCATAAAGCACTAATAAAAGATACTAGGCACCATGCCCTAACAATCTGATGCCAGTACACGAACGATCCCATACAATCCCTACCATCCCCATAGCCTACAAAGGGGGATTACTCACTCATAGATGGGGAAACACGGATGGTCGATGGAGAAGCGATGGTGATGATGATGGCGATGATCTCCTCCAATTCCCCGTCCCGGCAGGGTGCCAGAATGGAGTTTCTGGTGCTGTTTCGTGGAATCTGGTGGTGGCGGCGAAGCAGAACTCCTTCTGGAAAAACGTCGAACCCCCCGAAGTTTTTAGGTCAGAAGGCTCCTTATAGGCGAAGAGAGAGGCCGAGGGGGTGCCTGGGGGGCCCACACTACCCCCTGGCACGGCCTGGCCTGGCTCGCGCCACCAGGTGGTGTGGCCACCCCCTGGCTCTTCTCTGTCTCGTATTCTGGCTCCTGGAGCCTTCGGGTGAAATAGGATTTTTGGCATATTTTCCGGGATTTTTCCTGATAGTTGGTTTTCTGCACAAAAAGTAGACACCAAGGCAGTTCTGCTGAAAACAGCGTCAGTCCGCATTAGTTGCATCCAAATCACACAAGTTTAGAGGAGAAACAATAGCAAAAGTGTTCGGGAAAGTAGATACGTTTTGGACGTATCAACTCCCCCCAAGCTTAGCTTATTGATTGTCCTCAAGCAATTCAGTTGAAAACTGAGTGCGATAAAAGAACTTTCACGAACACATTTGCTTCATATGATGTAAATATTCTCAGCAATGTGATCAACTACTTGGACAATTCATAATAAAGAGTATGCAACCAAGTCTACTTAATAGTCTTTGCAATCTATGAAGAGAATCCAACTCAAGAATAATAAGTAGCATGAAGCACGAACATAAGCAACATTACAATGCTCATAAAAAGGTATGATAGAGTGGTATCTCGCTTGCCTTTGATTATGAATGCCAAGGCACCTCTGAAGTTCAAGTGATGACTAGAAGTAAAGATATCAAGAATACAAGCATCAAAGCCATAACACAAATAATCAAGTAATGGAACAAACATAAATAATGACAACTATGCTCTCAAGAAGGTGCTCAAAGAATATGTGGAGACTCAACAAGTAGAAGAAAAAGGTTTTGAATAATTTTGAAAAGATTCCAAATGCTGAAAGTATGGTACTCATTAGCTTTGAGCTCTCATTGCCCCTATCATAAGCATCTTTAATGTGGTTAAGGTGAAAGTGAGGTCCAATATGAGTTATATGCTTGACAGACTATAAACTGAAAATCCCAAGTCCCTTGAGTACGAGGGCCGCTCCTCATGCTACTCAACTTTAGTTACCGGTAAGTTCTTGTCATCGTAAGTATGTGCGTATCATTGAGAACCGCCAACGGGGTACCCCTTGCCCGATGATACGGAAGAATCCCCATATCAAAATGACAAGGCAAGCAGACAATGAGTATCTCAGCAATCTTCTTATTTACCATGGGAAAATGGTGATTTTTTCTCTCTTTCCTCTTTTCATAAAACTCTCTCTTTTTTCCTTTTTCTCAATAGCTATCTCTCTCTTTTTTTATAAGAAGAATGCATCATAGATATCATTATGGTTAAGCTGCAGTTTTCCACCATGTCAGCATGGATTAGACCAGCGGCCCAAGCGTTTCTCTAACACACATACATAACTCTATGGACTTACAAGCTCCCCTTTTATTTCACACTGACGACATCCGCAAACAAAAGAGCAAGCAATCAACTGGGTATATATTTACAAGTGTTGAAAGCGTTCCCCATGACAGCACGGTTCTGCTAATCCCCAACCTATAGTTTGCAAGCATATAACTTTCATAGAGAGTTCACAATGGTTCAGGTTTATTAAGTGCAGGAAATAAAGTGTGCCATCAAGTTTGTGAGAGATTTACTAACTAATTTTCCCATAACAAGCAAACATTTTATTCGGAAGAAAACAAGGCATATTGAATTTGCACGGGAGCAGCAAATGATGCTAATAGGCAGGTATGGTGGACACTTTGAAAATATTTGGTTTAGGGAGTTGGAAACATGAGTAAAACACTCAGTGTAAGTGAAGGCTAGCAATAGTAAGGGAGCGACAAACGAGAGAGCAATAGCTGTCATTATCATGCTTGCAACAAAATAGGACTACTCATGGCATGAAAGTGATTCAAGATCCTCAAGGCAAAGTAATTCATCGAGGCTTAACTGTCTATTACAGTCATGTGCATGCGTGATCATGTGCCAAGTCAATCAAATGAAAACATTCAAAGGAGGATACCACGGTGTCATACCAACTTATGAATGCAAGAAAACATCACGAGACATGCTACAAACTATTAGCGAGCTGGAGCTAATCATAAGAAAGCAAGAACTACTAAGCATCCAAAGATAACATACACCCTACTTGAACGGGATAAGCAAGCTCACAATGATGAGTATATGTACAAAAATGAAAACAAGTAGAGTTCGTTACCAGCCTCTTACCACGCCTCAAGTTGTCATTGATCCTCATTATTGCTCTTCACTTGTGTAACTTGAATAATAATATGAAACCAATATCCACTGAGGACTGCCGAACCCTGAAGCAAACTCACAAAAACCAAAGAAGAACAACAAATATTTTTGGTGTTTTTGATTTTTAAACAAGAACCAAAAGGGAAAAACAAACAAAGCAAAATCTTTTTGGGTTTTTGAATAGTTCAAACAAAGCAAAAAAGGGGAAAGCAAACCAAGGCAAAAAGAAGAAGCAAACCAAAGAGAAACAACAGAAATATTTTTGGTCTTTTGTGTTTTTAGAAAGCAAAAGCAAAGAAGGATGAAAACTAAAAAGAGAATGAAAACATGAATATACAAAGTACCGACGCAACATGATATGAAGTTGAGTGCGGTGTCGGCGTACCTCCCCCCAAGCTTAGGCTTTTGGCCTAAGTGGATATCAATCCATGTACGAATAGGGGTTCCAAGCGAGCGGATCTTGATAAGAATTGTCGTAGCTGGGCCCATGAGAAGAAGAGGAAACTCCCCAATCATAAGCGGGCTGCTGATATGAAGACTCTCCCTTATTCGAGGGCTGGACCAAATCATCCGTGACCTCCCTTCTAGTGTCCTTCTCCTGTTGGGAGAGCTCTCCCAAGTACGTGTCAAGCTCCTCCTCAGTGATGGACCATCCTTTCCTGTTATCAAGGTTAAACAAAACAGGTGCATGCAAAAGAACAACACACTCGGACTTGCTCTTCTCCAGCCAGCTTTGAGAAAGGTTATTTCATAAGATAACTCACTCATACTAGCCCACGAGGAAACAAATTTATGCTGTATCATGGAATTAAAATCAAGCCTCTCTATGGGAAACTGTAGGTCTAGATGATGAGGCACTAAACCATGCAATGCTAGCAAACGAGAAGCAATGAGGCCTCCACAAATTCCTCCTTTCTCACGGTTAGCAGCAAGATGGAAAGCTATCAAAGTACCCAAGTTGTAAGACCTATCTCTTCTAAGAGCAACAGAGATAAATGCTAAATCAAACGAAGATAACTTATTGGCAGTTTTCCTAGCAAGAACACACTTGGCAATAAAGTAGGCAAAGTAGCGAATGGAGGGGAGATGAATGTTACGGATTTTTCCACTCTCCTTCGAGAAGCTACTCCCTTGACAAATTTCTGCATATAAATCCATGAGTGGTTCCGGTCTCTCTTTAATCTTCCTACATGATCCCCATTGAGGTACCTTAATAGCTGCACAAAAATCATCAAGAGAAAGGTTGACAGCAATATTGTAAATTTTGTAATGGACCATGGGGTTAGGCAAAGAGTGACTAAATTGGAAATCCTGCACCACAGACATGGTTAGCTTCACAAATTGACAAGGTTCATCTTCCAAAAAGTGCTCTAACCCTGCATTGGAAACCAAAGTGTGGAAATCTTGTAGAATTCCTACAGCTCTTATGAACTTAGGGCATGGATAAATGGAGGGAAAAACTTCCTCCTCCCGGTGGACCTTCATGACCTCAGGCACCCAAAGCTCATGTTGGTTTAGGTGGTGTTCACTCATCTTCTATTCTGAAATTTAAATACCTATTAAACAAGTGATTGCAAAGTAAATATAATGAAGGATTCTACTCATAGGGACTTGCAAGAGGCCTAAACATGCATCAAAACTATATCTCTAAGCATCAAACAAGCTTACAAGCTCTCATAACTAGTCACCTACAGCAGCAAAATACCCAACATATAATCCACTAAACACAAATCTACTTGGTCAAGGGGAGGAGTCACATACCAGGGAACAAATGCTCCAAATTTCAGCAAGAAAGATGGGCTGAGGAAGGAGATCAGAAAAATCGAGAGCAAGCACAGCAAGAACGCGATTTTGAGCTATGAACTGGAGCTTACTCGGGAGAGAGAAGAAAGTGGCAGGTGAGAGAGTTAGTGGGGGGCCAGGGGTGGCCCACACCAAGGCATGGCGCCACCCAAGGCTGGCCGCACCACCATGTGGTGTGCCTACCTGGTGGGCCCCCCTGGTACCTACCAGGTACTCCTCTGCCCCTTTTTCACGTAAAAATTTAATATGGATTTTCTGCAATTTTTCGAGACACTTTATTTTTGGGCATTTTTCAGAGATAGAAGAATGATTTTTCTGACAGACATATTTTTTTTATTTTGGAAACATGATGCAAGGACAAAACAAGGCTAGAACTATAGAAGTTCTAGCATGCAAGCAACTAACAACACAAAGAAAACTAAACGAAAGCAAAAACTAAAATGCAAAGGATAGAAATAAACGGAGATAATCATGATGAAAACATTGTTTTGTTTAATGGAATCCTTTTGTTAGCAAGGTTGATCAAGTCTTTCTACCAAAATAATTGCATATGAGACAAAACTTTGTACTCCACTAATGATAATGTTACCTTAACCTTGATAGCAATGGTCCCAATCATAATAGTTTCAAAATTTTCTCTTGGTATGGGACAATATATTTCTCCAACTTGAATGCCTTCAACATGTTCAATTGAATTCAAACCATAAGTCCTTTCAATCTTCTTGGGGAAATAGACAGTATGTTCCTTGTCATTAACATTGAAGGTCACCTTTCCTTGATTACAATTAATAACAGCTCCTGCAGTATTAAGAAAAGGTCTCCCAAGAATAATAGACATATTATCATCTTCAGGCATTTCAAGCACAACAAAATCAGTTAATATCAAGAAATTGTGAGCCACCTGAACAGGTACATCCTCACATATACCCACAGGAATGGTGGTAGATTTATCAGCCATTTGCAAAGATATATCAGTTGGTATTAATTTTTCAAGTTGAAGCCTCTTATAGAGAGAGAAAGGCATAACACTAACTCCAGCTCCCAAATCACACAAATCAGTTCTAACATAATTGTTCTTAACAGAGCAAGGGATAGTTGGAATCCCTGGGTCTCCAAGTTTCTTAGGAACCTTACCATTGAAAGAATAATTAGTAAGCAATGTAGAAATTTCTTCATTAGGCATTTTCCTTTTATTCGAGACAATGTCATTCATATACTTTGAGTAAGGAGGCAATTTAATAGCATCAGTAAAAGGAATTTGCAAGAATAAAGGCTTCATCCACTCACAAAACTTATTATAGCGTTCATCTTCCTTTGACTTGTGTTTCTTATCAGGGAAAGGCATAGGTTTTTGGACCCAAGGTTCTCTTTCACTACCATGTTTCTTAGCAATAAAATCTTCTTTGGTGTATTTAGTATTCTTAGTATGGTTTTCAGGTTCTTCTTCCACCTTTTCTTCATTAGGAACAACATTTTCTTCATTACCACTTTCAGTTTCAGCATCAGAGATAGATATACTATTAGGATCTATAGCAGGTTCAGAGGGTTCTACAACAGTTTTATGTTTCTTTTTTCCTTTTCTTACGAGTAGAACCACCATTTTCAGTTTGTTGAGAATCCTGCTGAATTCTTTGGGATGCCCCTCAGGATATAGAGGATCCTGGGTAGCAGCTCCACTTCTAGTTCTAATTTCATAAGCATGTTTTTCTTTAGCAGCATTAACTAGCAAGTCGTTTTGCACTTTAACGAGTTGATCTATTTGAGTTTGAACCATTTGAAAGTGTTTAACAATCATTTTTAACATCATTAGAGGTTCTTTCTACAATCTCTTTCAACTCAACAATAGCTCTAGTGTTTTCCATTAGATGATTTTGCACCCTTTTATTAAAGTTATCTTGCTTAACAATAAAGATATCAAATTCCTCTAAGCATTGATCAGGAGGTTTCGAGTAAGGGATATCACCTTTATCAAAGTGTTGGAGATAGTGTACCTCAATAGTGGATGAGTAGGGAATAGGCTTACATAATTCTTCTATAGGAGGTAAATTCTTGACATCTGCAGCTTTAATTCCCCTCTCCTTAAGACATTTCTTAGCTTCCTTCATCACTTCATCATTTAATTCAATAACTCCCCTCTTCTTTGATGTTGGAATAGGCACAGGAATAGATGGTCCAGGTACAATTACTTCAGGTATAGCTTGTTTAGGAGGAGTCCAATCTTCATAATTCTTGCTTATTTTAGCCATTAATCCTCAGCTTCCTTTGGGGTCCTATTCCTGAAAACACAATCAGCACAACTATCTAGGTATGTCCTAGATTCCTCAGTTAGTACATTATAAAATATATCAAGGAGCTCATTCTTAGGTAATGGACTTCCGGCCTGTGCATGAATCAAAGCACAAAACCTTGCCCAAGATTCGGGCAATACCTCTTTTTCTCCCCGTTTAAAATCAAAAAGTTCCTGCAAAATAGCATGTCTAGCACTAGCAGGAAAATATTTCTGCAGGAAAGTACTAATCAAGCACTCAGGGCTATCAATAGATCCAGGAGGTAAATTACTAAACCAAGTTTTAGCTTCTCCTTTCAGTGAAAAGGAAAAAATCTTAGCAACAAAGTAAGTACGCATCTTAATATCATCAGAAAACAAGCCACTCATGGTAGAAAGTTCATTCATATGTGCTACCGCACTTTCATTCTTAGTCCCACAAAAAGGTTCTTTCTCGACAATAGCTATGTAAGATAGATCGAGAGAGAAATCATAATCTTCATCTATAATGTTTATGGGAGAAGCAGCAAAATTAGCAGCAGGATATAATTTTGGTCTAATAGTAGGCCTCTCAAGGAGACTCTTAGCAGCGCTCCTATCATGGGTGTTCTTACATTCTTTAATAAACTCATCGGTCATCTTAACATAACCATCTTCAATATCATAACTCTCACTAGACTCAGGTGAGCTAACAGGTGTGGTAGTGTCTTCATTAGGAGTTTCGGTATTTCCAGCTATAGTTCTAGCAATCGTAGCATCTAGGAAATGACCTAATGAACCACTCTTATCGAGCACAGTAGAAGCAGCATCAAAAGCATCAGAAGTTGCAGATTCAGCAGTAGTAGCAGTGTGTGTAGCATGTGTATGTGGTGGTGTAAGGAACTTACTCAAAACAGACGGTAAATCAAGAGTAGCAAAGGTGTTCAGAACCATACCTCTTCTTGTGGTGGATGGTAAAATAGGAACCTTGCCATCACGAGACTTACCCATGATGGATGGATAGCAGCGAACAATAGAGAATCCAAGTGAACTTGATAAATAAAGCGATGCTCCCCGGCAACGGCGCCAGAAAATAGTCTTGATGACCCACAAGTATATGGGGTGTATCGCAGTATTTTCGAGGGTAGTGAAACCCAGTTTATTAATTCGACACAAGGGGAGCCAAAGAATATTTATAAGCCTTAACAACTGAGTTGTCAATTTAGCTGCACCTGGAAACAATCTTGCTCACAGCAGTTTATCAGTAGCAACAGTTTTGTAGTAGGAATAGCAAAGTAACAGCAGTAGTAAGGCAAAGAAACTAGTAACAAAAGCAGTAAACAGTGGGATTCGAGTGCGGTAGGCATATGTATGGATAGACGGGCGTTGCATGGACAAGACAATTCACATAGCAATTAGAACATAGGGCAATTGCAGATAAATAAGATAAAGCATCCAAGTACTAGACAATCCTAGGCATGTGTTCCATATATAGTCATACGTGCTCGCAATGAGAACTTGCACAACATCTTTTGTCCTGCCAGCCCGTTTGCAGCGGGGCCTCTAGGGAACTACTGGCAATTAAGGTGCTCCTTTTAATAGAGCACCGGAGCAAAGCATTAACACTCCGTGAACACATGTGATCCTCACATCAAAGCCATTCCATTCTGGTTATCCCGATTTCTGTCACTTCGGGGCCATAGGTTCCAGACAACAACGTGTGTATACAACTTGCAGATAAGACCAAGAACAATACTATTATAATGAATCAATAACATGTTCAGATCTGAAATCATGGCACTCGGGCCCTAGTGACAAGCATTAAGCACAACAACTCGCAACAAAGTCATAAAGCACTAATAAAAGATACTAGGAACCATGCCCTAACAATCTTATGCCATTACATGAACGATCTCATCCAATCCCTACCATCCCCAAAGCCTACAGCAGGGGATTACTCACTCATAGATGGGGGAAACATGGATGATCGATGGAGAAGCGATGGTGATGATGATGGCGATGATCTCCTCCAATTCCCCGTCCCGGCAGGGTGCCAGAATGGAGTTTCTGGTGCTATTTCATGGAATCTGGTGGTGGCGGCGGAGCGGAACTCCTTCTGGAAAAACGTCGAACCCCTCGAAGTTTTTAGGTCAGAAGGCTCCTTATAGGCGAAGAGAAAGGCCGAGGGGGTGCCTGGGGGCCCACACCACCCCCTAGCACGGCCTGGCCTAGCCCGCGCCACCAGGTGGTGTGGCCACGCCTGGCTCTTCTCCGTCTCGTATTCTGGCTCCTGGAGTCTTTGGGTGAAATAGGATTTTTGGCATATTTTCCAGGATTTTTCCTGATAGTTGGTTTTCTGCACAAAAAGTAGACACCAAGGCAGTTCTGCTGAAAACAGCGTCAGTCCGCATTAGTTGCATCCAAATCACACAAGTTTAGAGGAGAAACAATAGCAAAAGTGTTCGGGAAAGTAGATACGTTTTGGACGTATTAGCTGCTGCCTTCTTATAGCTTGGGTAGGTGGTAGATTGACGGCTGCTGGCTTCTCTCCTCGGTGGGCATCAGGAACTGCAGCTTTAGCCACTTGGCTGGCATCAGGAACTATAGCTTTGGCCACTTGGTGGGCATTAGGAACTAAAGGTTTAGCTACTTTCCTGGCATAGGGAACTACAGATTTGGCCACTTGGTTGGCAAGAACTACATCATCGGTCACCAGCTAGGAAAATTAAGTGCAGCTCTAGCCACCTCCAGGGAATTAGGAAGTGCAAATTTGGTAGTTTGCCCGACAATAGAAAGTGTGGCTTTGGTTGTTTGCCGGGCATCAGGAAGTTTGGATTTGGTAAGATTCTGCGTTGCACCCCAATTTTCTTGTGAATGGGTCGCAAGACTTGCCGCTTTTGTTTTTCACTATGTGGAACCTGGAGGTGGAAGTCTTGGTTTTAGCGGATTCACCTTGTGTCGTGGAAATGGTTGCATCAGTCGCTGCTACGGGAAACGATTGATTGAATTGGGGGCGAGAGCTGGCGGCCATCTGTGGTGCGAGATGGGGGCGGATGCACATGGTTTACCCAGGTTCGTTCCCCGAAGGATAAAGACCTACTCCTGCTAGATTAGATTGATGGAGAGCGAGTTACAGGGCTGGCGAGCTTGGCGTCTAAGCAGCGAGTCGCTTGAAGGGGTGTATGATGGAACATAAGTCCTCAGAGTACCCTAGGGAGGTTTATATAGGATGCACCTCGCTAGGGTTTACAGTTTACAACCGAACAAGAAATGGATTCGGAGGCTTTGACCTAATCTGACTGGGCTTTGAATACGCTTATGGGCGTCCAGTCTCCAGTCACCAGGCCTTCTCCTTAGTCGCTTTCTAGTCACCATCCTACAGGCCCACTCGCGAGGCCTTTGGCCCAATCGGAACGTCCTACTAGGCATACCCCATCGGCATATCCCCATCAGTAGTCCTTGAGGCCATCATTGATTCAGACAGAGGTGTTTATTTGGTGGTCAGAGTAGGCGAGTCCAATTTGGACGCCTAGTCGAATCGGCGATGGACTCCTCCAGAACAAAGGAAATTTTCCCCAGGTTCCCAGTCGCTGCTTCGGCGAATGCAACCGCTGTCAAGTCGCTGCTTCGGCGAGTGGACAAGGCTCAGTTGCAAGCGAGTCGAGTGAAGGAGTTGGACCGTCAACTTGGTCAAACTATCCGTTGGGTAGTCCAACGGTAACTTCGGCGCAATTACCGTGGGTAACGGCTACCCTGAGATTGGCGGGTAGTACCCCCTTACAAGGGGAGTGACAGATTAGTCCTATAGATCCTTCCTCACGTTCTTCATTCTCGTGCATCCATTTCCTCTGTCTTCCCTCGATCCAAACTCTCCAGACCAAACTACCCGGCTTCCTTCCCGACGGCGCCTCCAAAAGGCTCGTGGGGGAAATCTAAGTGCACCGCGGCGAAGTGATGGCCCAAGATATCTCGAGCTGGTTGGGGAACTCCAAGAGGAAGGTATGATGAGCACAACAACAAGTTTAACTCAGTAATGAAACCAAGGTTTAATCGAACCAGTAGGAGAAAGGAAACACCCCAAAGGTGTTGCTAGCTGGACTTTGGTAGGGTGCACTACCGGCGTCAGCAGCAACGTGGAGACGTGCACAACACAACCACAAAACTCTGTCCCCAACTTACAGTGAGGTTGTCAATCTCACCGGTTTTGATGAAAACAAAGGATTAAACGTATCGAGTGGAAGAAAGTAATAGTTTGCAGAAAGTAAACACAAAACAATAAACAGTTGATTGTAGAAAGAAAGGACCGGGGTCCATAGTTCACTAGGGGTGGCTCTCCTTAAGATAGATAACATGTTGGGTGAACAAATTACAGCGGGGCAATTGACAAACCTTGAGAAAGCAATACATGCATATACTACTCATCTTGACTCCTTTGAGACTTGATTGGGCATTACAACATTATACATAGACTGCCATCCAACTGCATCTATGACTAATAATCCACCTTCAGGTTATCATCCGAACCCCCTCCAGTAAAGTAAACAATACGATTGTTCTATGAACAAAGGATTGTTGTTTTCTCCCTAGTAGCAATAGCACATCTAGTACCTTAGAGATTTATGTCACTTCCCCAGATTACTAGAGGCATGAACCCACTATCGAGCATAAATACTAACTCTTGGAGTTGCTAGCATCTACTTGGCCAAGATAGCTACTAACAACGGAAAGCATGTAAGATCAAAAAAAACAAAGAAATGATAGAATCAATAATCAATCTGAAATAGCATCTCAATATCCATTGGATCCCCACAAACGCAACATGTAGGATTACAAATAGTTGATCTTGATCGTGAACAAAGCTCACAAGATCTAAACATGATAGCACAAAGGAGAAGAACCAGCCATCTAGCTTCTACATGGACCCGTAGTCCAAGGATGAACTACTCACACATCACATCGGAGGCTTGCATGATGATGAAGAATGCCTCCAGGGTGAATTCCCCTCTCCAGCAGGGTGCTAGGAAGAGCTTCAGATCCCTCCCGATCTAGGGATGGAGACGACGGCGGCTACAAAATCTTTCGTGGAATTTTGATTGGGTACTTAGGGTTTTTTGTATCGGAGGCATCTTATAGGTGAAAGGGGAGGCCGAGGGGGTGTCGGAGGTGGCCAGACCACCCCTCTGGCGCGGGCCAGGCTGGGCCACGCGGCCAGGTGTTTTGGCGGCCCCTGGACCCTCTCCGTCTCGTATTCTGGCTCCTTGTGTCCCTCGGTGGAATACTGACTTTGGCTTTTGTCCCGTCCAATTCCTAGAATATTCATTTTCTAACTTCCTAGAACCAAAAACAGCAGAAAACAAGCAGCTAGCACTGTGGCATCTTGTTAATAGGTTAGTCCAAGAAAGTGTATGAAAAGTACTCCAAAGTTGGAACAAAACATAAGAAAGTAGATAAAACCAAGCATGGAACATCAAAAATTATGGATACGTTAGCAATATATCAACATCCGCAAGCTTAACTCCTGCTCGTCCTCGAGTAGGTAAGTGATAAAAAGAAAGAATAATTTTTGAGGTGATATGCACCATCATAAACTTGATCAAAGTATTTCTAAAACATTCAAAGCTGGGATCATAATACTTCAATCATAACATGAAAGATAAAGTTCTAACAATAAGACAAAGCAACTAAGTTGCAACATGAAAAGGCACAAACAAAAGATTCATGAATAACAATGCTTTGCAAGACGTTTGTTTGTTTCACATAAAGAAACATAGCATAGTGGCATTAAGCTTGTCCCTCATAGAGTAGCAAACATAAATGCACGGGACACCTTCAAAGTTCATAAGAGTGACTAGATAAAAGTAGTTTAAAACAAGAAATATCAAAGTTATGCATCAATCAACAAGTCTTGAGACAATGCACATAGAACTAAGAATGGCCACTATGCTCTCAAAGTAGGTGCATAAAGATAGAAGGTGGAGACTCAACATAAAAGTAAAAGAAAGGCCTTCATAGAAGGAAGTAGGGATTCAAGTTTCATAAAGAGCTTCCAAAAAATTATGGTACTTACTAGCTTTCAGCTCTCATTGCCCCTATCATAAGCATATTAAAGTGATTAAGGTTAAAGTGAAAAAACTATGAAGTATATGCTTGACGAAGTATAAGTAGGAAACCTCATGTCCCTTGAATACGAGGGCCGCTCCTCATGCTACTCAAGTTTAGTCCCCGGTAAGTTCTTGTCATCGTAAGTACATGTATATCATAGAGAACCGCCAACGGGGTTCCCCTTGCCCGATGATACGGAAGAATCCCCATATCAAAATGACAAGGCAAGCAGACAACGAGCATCTTAGCAATCTTCTTATTTACCATGGGAAAATGGTGCTTTTTTCTCTCTTTCCTCTTTTCTCATATCTCTTTTTTTTTCTTTTTCTTTTTCTCTTTTTTCTCAATATCTGACTCTTTTTTATAAGAAGAATGCTTCATAGACAGCTCATTATGGTTACACTGCAGGTTTCTACCATGACGTCATGGATTAGACCAGCGGCCTAGGTGTTTCTCTGACACATATACATAACTCCATGGACTTACAAGCTCCCCTTTCATTTCACACCGACGACATCCATAGACAAAAGAGCATGATATCAACTAGGTACAAAGTTCAAGTGCAATGTTGAAAGCGTTCCCCATGACAACATGGTTCTGCTAGTCCCCAACATATAAGTGCAAGAATATACAACATAGACGACGCAATGGTTCAAGTTTATTAAGGGCAAGAAAAGTAAAGCGTGCCATCAAGTTCGTGAGAGCTTTAATCACTAGTTTTCTCATAACAAGTTTAATTCGGAAGGTAGATGAAAACATGAATATACTTGGAATAGCAATTGCTAATAGGTAGGTATGGTGGACTCTTTGGAATAACTGGGTTTTAGGAGTTGGATGCATGAGGGGAACTCACACTTGGTTACGGAGTCTAGCAAAAGACTGTGAGCGACTAACTAAGAGAGCAATAATGGCCATAATCATGCAGAGCGACAAAACATCATTAATCAAAGCATAAAGTGATACTACAAGTTGAAAACTAAAGGATCGTAAAGGCTATGGTGACTTGGGATAGTCATAACATGATGTGAGCATGTGCCAAGTCAACCCAAATAAAGCATCAAAGGAGAATACCACAATACTATGCTTTAATATGCTAAAACAACGCATGATTCTTCAAAGGCACATTAAGCAATCTCAATTGTTTAAGACATGTCATGCTACAGCAACGAATACTAAGCATAAAGCCAAAACAATATCAAGCATGGCATGACAAAGCATAGGCCACAGTCAAAAACAAGCTCTCTTTACCACTTAAGCATGAGCTTTCCTACTCTTTTCCAATCCAAACCAAACTATTTGAAAACCAATGCATGAAAGAGGGGGTTCAACCAATTTATTCAGCAAACTAAGAAAACCAAGCAAACGAAAAACCAAAACAAAAACGAAAAAGAAGACGCTCCAAGAACAACAGAACTGTGCATGCAACAATAAAAATGAAGTGTTTGGAAGAAACCTGGGATTTTTATTGATGAAGAAGGGGATGCGTTGGGCATCCCCAAGATTTGACGCTTGTACTTCTTGGATATTGCTTGGGGTGACACACGTGGCATCCCGAAGCTTGAACTTTAGTCCATTCTTCATCTCATTACTCACTCCTTCCATACACCTGAAAATTTTCCTTCATACAAAACTTTACACAATCTTTATTAGCAACATTAGTGCACTCAAGATAATAAGTCTTTGGGTTCAGTTTCAACACCAATAAAACTACCATTAAAACACAAGATACTGTAGCACTTCCCTCAAAAATCTCAATTCCCCAAAAGAACTCAAAAAGTAACCAACAAGAAGCAAATGCAAATAATGGCAGAAATCTGTCAAAACAGACCAGCAGGTAAAGATGATTTTTTCGAAGACCTTTTGTTGCTCAAATCGAAAAGTGTTGCACTAACAAAAGTTAGATAACAACCTGGGGAGAAGAACAAAAATTTACGCCTCTAAAGGACGTATAGAGATTTTACATGAATTTTTACGGTGAAGCACAGAAATCTGTTTCGGGACCACAACTTTCCCAATCATTACTTCTCTCTCATTAGAGGTTACTCTTGGCACAAAAAGCAAATAAAAAGGACAAGGAGCGGTTATTACAGAGGTAATAACTTCCAAGACTCATCTAAAATTTTAGGGTTATGTCCTAATAAGTAATTTTATTTAACGCCTTTAAGTTAGGCATAAGAAGCAAGAAAAAGAATCAAGTGTTCTCAAATGAAGAAGCATTAAGAGAAAATTTTGTTTTCATAGGAGATGCAAAATAAATCTTCTATCTCTTTTTAGGGAAGTGTTCTATACCTTTCTTGAGTGGGAGTTGATATTTAATGGTGTCTTCTTTCATTTCAATAATGGCACCAACAGTTGTAAGAAAAGGTCTTCCCAAAGTAATAGGACAAGAAGCATTGCATTCAACATCCAAAATATAGAAATCAACGGGGACATGGGCATTGTTAACCATAATAATAAAATCATTAAGACTCCCCATGAGTTTATTTTTAGAATTATCATCAAGTGGGACATTCAAATAACTATCTTCAAGTGGTGGCAAATCAAGCATATCATAAATCCTTCTAGGCATAATAGAAACACTAATATCAAGGTCACATAAAGCTTTGAAATCAAAATCATTCACTTTCATATTAACGATGGGTTCCCAACCATCTTCTTGTTTTATAGGAATAGAAGCTTTATGTTTCATCATTTCTTCTTTAATTTTTATGAGAGCATCAGTAATGTGTTTTGTAAAGGCCATATTCATAGCACTAGCATTAGGCCTTTTAGCAAGCTTTTGTAGGAACTTAATTACTTTAGAGATGTTGCAACCATCAAGATAAAAACCATAATTGTCATCTAAAGTAGTAGAGCTAATACTAGCCTCAACACTAGTGGTAGTGATAGTAGAAACACTAATATTTCTAGCAATTTCATCTTCTCTTTTCCACTTGGCATGCAATTCAGCTAATAGTCTAACATTTTCATCAATTCTAACTTGTATAGCATTTTGCAGCAAAGGGATTATCAATAGTTTCAGGTTTAGTAGCCATTTTATTAATCAAAGAGGATTTTGCTTCAGACAAAGATGATATATTTCTTCCAGCATTAGAAAGTTTCAATTGCAAACTAGGAATTTCCCTATTCAAATTCTCAAGGTGATGACTAGTATTCTTCAAAATGGTAGATTGTTCCTCCATAGTTTTAGTAAATAATTTGTTTTGTTCATATTGCATTTGCATGAAGTTTCTAGTGGCTCTTTCAACTTCTAAAATTCTTCCTTCACTAGGTATTCTAGGTTTTCCATCATAACCATAAGTATTATTAGGAGGGTAAGACCTATAATTGTTATTACCATAAGCATGGTTGCCAAAATTATTATTTCTTATAATGTTCACATCAACTTTCTCTTCTTGAGCAACCAAAGAGGATAAAGGAACATGATTTGGATCAATATGAGCCTTCCCATTAACAAGCATAGACATAATAACATCAATTTTATCACTCAAGGAGGAGGTTTCCTCAGCAGAATTTACCTTCTTACCTTGTGGAGCTCTTTCAGTATGCCATTTAGAATAGTTAACCATCATATTATCCAGAAGCTTTGTTGCAGCACCCAAAGTAATGGTCATAAAGGTACCTCCAATAGCAGAATCCAATAGATTTCTTGAAGAATAGTTCAATCCTGCATAAAAAGTTTGGATAATCATCCAAGCAGTCAATCCATGAGTGGGATAATTCTTTACCAAAGATTTCATTCTTTCCCTAGCTTGAGCAACATGTTCATTATCAGATTGTTTAAATTTCATTATTTCACTTCTCATAGATATAATCTCAGCAGGAGGATAGTACTTTCCAATGAAAGCATCTTTGCATTTTGTCCAAGAATCAATACTATTTCTAGTTAAGGAATTCAACCATTCTTTAGCTTTTCCTCTCAAAGAGAAAGGAAACAATTTAAGCTTCATGATATCTCCATCTATATCCCTATGCATTTGCAGCTCACAAAGTTCAACAAAGTTATTTAGATGAGCAGCAACATCTTCATTAACAATACCAGAAAATTGTTCTCTCATAACAAGATTGAGTAAAGCAGGTTTTATTTCAAAGAAAGTAGCTCCAAGAACATGTGGAGCAGTAGGTGTGCTCATGAAATCATTGTTGTTGGTGCTAGTGATGTCACACAACTTAGTATTTAACATAGTAGTCATTTTTTGTGTTCTTAATAAGAAAGCAAACTAGTAAAACTATTTTTTGTGTGTTTTTGATAAAGAAACAAGCAAACATAGCAGAAATAAACTAAGAAAAAAAAGTAACAAAGTAAAGAGATTGGATATGAGGGACTCCCCTTGTGAAGATGTCCTTGACTCCCCGGCAACAGCGCCATAAAAAGCTTTGATGGCCCAAGATATCTCGAGCTCATTGGGGAACCCCAAGAGGAAGGTATGATGAGCACATCAGCAAGTTTCCCTCAGTTGTGAAACCAAGGTTTAATCGAACCAGTAGGAGCAAGGAAACACCCCAAATGTGTTGCTATCTGGACTTTGGCAGGGCGCACTACCGACGTCAGCAGCAACGTGGAGACCTACACAACACAACCATAGAACTCTGTCCCCAACTTACATTGAGGTTATCAATCTCACCGGTTTTGCTGAAAACGAAGGATTAAACGCATCGAGTGGAAGAAAGTAATAGTTTGCAGAAAGTAAACACAAACCAGTAAACAGTTGATTGTAGAAAGAAAGGACCAGGGTCCATAGTTCACTAGTGGTGGCTCTCCTTAAGATAGAAAACATGTTGGGTGAACAAATTATAGCGGGGCAATTGACAAACATCGAGAAAGCAATACATGCATATACTACTCATCTTAACTCCTTTGAGACTTGATTGGGCATTACAACATTATACTTAGACTGACATCCAACTGCATCTATGACTAATAATCCACCTTCAGGTTATCATCCGAACCCCCTCTAGTATTAACTTGCAAGCAACAGATAATTGCATTATGAATTGCGTGTAAAGTAAACAATATGATTGTTCTATGAATAAAGGATTGTTGTTTTCTCCCTAGTAGCAATAACACATCTAGTACCTTAGAGATTTCTGTCACTTCCCCAGATTACTAGAGGCATGAACCCACTATCGAGCATAAATACTAACTCTTGGAGTTGCTAGCATCTACTTGGCCAAGATAGCTACTAACAACAGAAAGCATGCAAGATCACAAATAACAAAGACATGATAGAATCAATAATCAATCTGAAATAGCATATCAATATCCATCGGATCCCCGCAAACACAACATGTAGGATTACAAAAAGATGATCTTGATCATGAACAGAGCTCACAAGATCTAAACATGATAGCACAAAGGATAAGAACCAGCCATCTAGCTAGTACATAGACCCGTAGTCCAAGGATGAACTACTCACACATCACACCGGGGGCTTGCATGATGATGAAGAAGGCCTCTAGGGTGAATTCGCCTCTCCAGCAGGGTGCCAGGCAGAGGTTTATATCACTCCCGATCTAGGGATGCAGACGACGGTGGCTACAGACTCTTTCGTGGAATTTTGATCAGGTACTTAGGGTTTCTATATCGGAGGCATCTTATAGGCGAAAGGGGAGGCCGAGGGGGTGCCGGAGGCGGCCAGACCACCCCTAGCGCGTGCTAGGCTGGGCCGCGTGGCCAGGTGGTGTGGCGGCCCCCTGACCCCTCTCTGTCTTGTATTTTGGCTCCTTGTGTCCCTCGGTGAAAAACTGACTTTGGCTTTTGTCCCGTCCAATTCCGAGAATATTCATTTTCTGACTTCCTGGAACCAAAAACAGCAGAAAACAGGCAGTTGGCACAGTGGCATCTTGTTAATAGGTCAGTCCAAGAAAGTGTATGAAAAGTACTCCAAAGTTGGAACAAAACATAAGAAAGTAGATAAAACCAAGCATGGAACATCAAAAGTTATGGATACGTTAGCAACGCATCACGCAACTCAGGTCCTTCGAGGATGCCGGAGTCCTTCGCAAGGGGAATTGGTGGATCCCCGCGTCTTCCGAGATCGAGCCGAAGCCGCGCGTCGGTGAGTTCATCTGCTTCCCAAGGCATTTGGAGAGGGGATTGGGGTTCCCTACCTCACTGTTCTTCCGGCGGTTCTGCACATATTATGAGATCAAGCCGTCAGATCTTGGCCCACACAACATCGAGCAGCTGGCAATCTTCATCGCCTTCTATGAGTGTTACCTTGGCTGCAGGCCATACTTCCCGCTGTGGCTGGAGATTTTCCACGGCCACATCGGACGCGAAGGGTCCGACGACCCGATCTTGGCGGCCAGAGGCGTCACCTTTCAACTGAAGCCGAAGGCCAACTTTGTCAAGATTATGCTGCTAAAGAAGGCCACGAGCGAGTGGAAGAGGAGCTGGATCTATGTGAAGGAGTCCACCCCGTCCAGTGAAATGGCATTACCATAATTCGTCGCGGAGAGAAGCGAACCCCGTCGGCTGGCAACAGATAGGCTCCTCGACGATCAAAGGATGGTTGTCGTAGAAATGATGGACCAGGTCCAGAAGCTAAAGAGCCAAGGGTTGTCCTTGATCAACCTATATAACTGCTGGCTCGGGCGGCGATTGGTTCCATTGGCGGCCCGGCCGCACTAGATGTACGAGTACAGCGGGAAGAATGATCCTTCCCGGACCAGCAAGGAGTCATGGGATGCTGAAGACTACAAGGTTGCCCTGAAGAAGCTCACTGATGCGGATTTTACAACCACGTCGGCCGGGCACGCTCCATACGTCCTTGTGAAGAACGAATCCCCCACAGTAAGTCCTTCTCTCCGAATTTATCTTCAGTCGTAATTCTCGTGGTGCAATTTGCAGCCGTATCATCTGAAATTCATTTGTGTCCACTCTCAGTTGTTCTAGGTTTTGGAAGGCTGGTTCCCCCCCCCCACTCGATGTAGAGGTTCCCCACGGGTTCGAGGAGGGTGCCACAGGAGAATCATCTCAGGACGAAGAGGAGGAAATAGAGGTTCCCCCCAGTGCCCGCGGCCCGCAAGACTCGCATGCAGAAGCAGCGCGAGTTCGAGGCGAGCCGTAGTCTCAAAGAGCATGAAGAAGGCGATGAAATCTTGCAAGAGCACACTTCTCATCGAACGGCCACGCCGGCAAAGCCCACGCGCAAACCAAAGTCACCAGCGAAGAAGCCGGCATCATCGCCCACTTCGATGGTGGTGTTCGAGTCAGATGATGAATCTGACAATGACGCGACAAAGACCTCACGCAAGGTCCTGGAAGGCGCGTTTCTGATGACAAGATTGGAGGCCGAGGGCACCGAAGCGGTGGTGGACGTTCCTCTTGTGGTGATCGCGCCAGCACCTTCGATGGCGTCAGAGTAAGAAGCAGCTGAGGCTGCGGCGTCGAAGTCGCCGCGACCTTCGGGAACGGCCGCATCTTCAGACCCGGAGATTCCGGCGACCGCGGCTTCATCATCAAAGAAGCCCGCGGTTTCATGGGCTTCGGATGTTTTCAAGAGAGGCCTCACGCGCAAGCTGGGGCCAGAGTTAGACAAGCCCACCCACATCGGCACAGGTTTGCGCGTTCTTCCAGTCACCAAGTAAGCCTCGAGTTCTTCCTTCCAATTCTTGATCCGTTTTTGTGTGATTTCTAAGCTAACTTTGGAGGTTTGGCAGGTCTGGCATCAAGAAGATTGGTCGCCCTTCAGTGGCGAAGATTCTGCCAGTCACCACCGCAGGGGAAGGCGATCTCCCCAAAAAGAGGAAGCCTTCTACAGACGTCGCACCTATGAAGGGCACAAAGAAGAAGAAGGGAGGTGCCGACGATGCTGCGGCAGGAGATATCACCAACGGGAGTGATCCTGCCGCGAGCGCCGAGGAAGTAGCGGTTACCCGATCGGAGCCAGCCAAAGGGGCTCCGATGAAGGAACCCCCGACGACTAGTGCCCCGGCTAGGGCCTCTGCGACATTTCTGCGTTTCATGGCGAAGGGTTTTCCGAGCGTGGCGGAAAACCAGTCCCCGCAGATGCCAGAGATTGTTGACGAGGACGTTGGGTCTCGTCGCGGGCGTACCTCCTTCGTGGTCCCTTCGACGGGCGCCAGAGAACTTCACCACATGCTTGGCGCCGCCATTCAGGTATGTCTAGTCCCCGAGTGTCTAGTCGCTGAATTTCAGTGGCTAGGCATTGAGTTTCTTCTAGTCGCCAGTCCCCGAGTTTCTAGTCGCTGAATTTCAGCGGCTAGGAACTAAGTTTCTTCTAGTCGCTAGTCCCCGAGTGTCTAGTCGCTGAATTTTAGTGGCTAGACACTGAATTTGTGTTTTTGCAATCGCTAATTTTTTGTTCTGCTTGTAGGGATTGCAAAGGGAGTCGGCTGATCGACAGGCCGCAAGAGAACGTCTGGAGCGTGATCTGCGCGTGGCGCAGGAGGTGAACCGGCGTCTCTAGGAGACTATTGGTGAGTACTTGATTCATTTTACGGTTGCGAACTGTCGGTGTTTCGGAGTGTTAACCGTCATTTCTGTTCTATTCAGATGCTCTTCCATCTAGGATTGCCAAGGCCCGATAAGGATATGTCCCAGTTGCCGAGCTAGACGTGGCGAATGGGCGTATCGACTCGCTGGTCTAGGAGTTGGAGGTAGCGAAGGCGGCATTGATCTCTTTTGAGGATAGAGCAAAGGCCACAGTCGCTGCGGCTGAAGAGGAGCGGAAGGCTGCAGACTCGATCATCCTTGGGGTGCAAAAAAATCACGCTACCTTGGAGAAGCACGTCACCGAGAACTGCCGGAAGCTCCTTGGTCAGTCGATGCTTTTCTCTTTGATATGTGCGGTGAGTCCCCGAGTGGGGGAATCCGTAGTGGCACTAACATCTGAAGTTGTAGCTATGATAGGGCAAAGCGACCCGGTGGTGCAGACCTTCAACGCCTCGTAGTGTGTGACTGCAGTGGTGAACGCGGCCACCGCCTCGGCGTTGTGCGTCCAGGTAGTTCTTCAAGGAATATCCCCCACCGAGGTTATACCTGGGGGACTGACGGAAGTATGACGCTATTTGGAGGAGGTGCCCAACATTGTAGAGTGGATGGCGCGCTCAGCTTTCAGGCGCGGGGCCACCACAGCGTTGGTCTGGGGCTTGCTCACTTCCCCAACGACTTCGATCTTGACGACGTCACCAGCGGCTACCCTTCGGCGACTGGCATGGTGGAGATGCCATAGGTGTTGAAGCTGACTGCCAAGGCCGCCCCCTTTGTTGATCAGGTGCTGGCGATGGGGGACCTACTGCCGTACCAGGAATGGTGGTGGCGCCAGGTGACCCCGTACCGGAGCATCGTGACCTGAAGTCGGAGAAGCCCTTCCGGTCGGCGCTGTTGAAGTCGCTGTCGACCTACCCGACGAACCCATGGCATCCATTCGTTCGTGTCAAGGGTGGGGGACGCTTGTTCATCAGGGCCTGCGAAATAGATAGCTTCTCTAGGAAGTTTGTAAGATATGCCAAGTGGCGACTTTTGTAATATGAACAATATGTTGTATGGGAGTAAGAGGAGTCAATCGACTCGCAATGCAAGCTTAATTGTGTGGTGTGTTTAACTATTTGTTTGAGCGAGTCCCCGAGCACGTCCGCCCTTTAGGTGGGTATAACTCGTTTGTATACAAATGTGTTTTCTTTGGATTTTGTGTTGGTTTTCCCTTTCATCTCTGAAGGGAAGAGTCCCTGGCATGAGTAGGATTGTTTTTAGGCGAGTCCTCGAGCGTAGTACTTAGCCGTTTTGGGCGCGTGCCTATTGTGAGTTGCCGGTGCGTTTTTTGTAACACGTCTCTTCCCCTGGTTCGGAGAGCCAGTCGCTAGGCGAGTCCAAGGCATCTCTCTTACTTGGTGTGTTCCCGAGTTGCGTGAGGGTTTTCGTTTGCAAAGTCCCCATGCGTGGTACTTAACCGTTCGAGTCGCTTTGCGCGAGGATGGGAAGGACATGTCACTATGGGAAGCGTATGTCGGTCGTCTTGGCCCGGTGGGCCAATCGAGCTAGGCGACTCCGATGGTGGCTCCGGGTTGGTGTATTCGTGGACAACACAAGGCCTGAATATTTTCGGTGCCCTTGGGCCGCACTACTTAGCCGTGCCGGTCGCTCGACCAAGGGTTTACTTCTATAGGTAGCATATTGCTAATTGTACGAGTGCGAGTGGCACAAGAGTATGGCGAGTAGACACAATTTGTCTGATCCGAATGAATTATATTATATATCATCTAGGTACAAGTTTGAGTTCTATGTATAGAACTTTCGGAGAAGGTTTACATTCCATGGCCTCCTGACCTCAAACTGGCTGTTGCCTCGTATGTCTATGAGGTAGTAGGCGTCGTTGCCGAGGAGTCACCCTATGGCGAATGGCCCCTCCCATAGGGGGGAGAGTTTGCGCATGCCCTTCTTGTCCTGGTCCAGTCGTAGGACCAAATCACCCTCCTGGAAAGTGCGGGTCTAGACTCGGCGGCTGTGGTAGCGGCGGAGTCTCTGCTGGTAGATGGCGGTGCGGGGGCGAGCCAGGTCGCGTGCCTCGTCGACCTGGTCGATGCTATCTTGGTGGGCGATCTCGTTTGTCGCCTCGACATAGTTGGCGACTCGAGGTGAGTCGTGCTCCAGGTTGGTTGGCATTATAGCTTCGGCGCCGTACACCATGAAGAAAGGCATGATCCCTGTGGAGCGGTTGACGGTGGTGCGGATACCCCATATTACAGAGGGGAGCTCTTTGACCCAGCATCCTGTGGTATGCTCGAGGGGCACTTGGAGTCGCGGCTTGAGCCCGTGGAGGACGCTCTGATTGGCGCGTTCTGCTTGGCCGTTCGTCTCCGGGTGGGCAACTAAGGCAAGGTCGAGTCGATGTCGTGTTCTTCGTAGAATTCTGCCATGGCTCCCTTGGCGAAGTTAGTGTTGTTGTCCGTTATGATGCTGCGCGGGTAGCCGTACCGGTAGATGAGCTCGCGTAAGAACTTAGTGGCTGTCTAGCCGTCGCACTTTTTGATCGGCTTGGCCTCGACCCATTTGGTGAACTTGTCGACCGCGACCAGGAGGTGGGTGAAGCTGGATGGGGCCTTCTTGAAAGCGCCGACCATGTCCATTCCCAATACAGCGCATGGCCATGTGATGGGGATGGTCTTGAGTGCCCAACTAGGGAGGTGCGTCTGGTTGGTGTATTTCTAGCACCGGACGCATCGTTGGACGATGTCGGTGGCGTCGGCATGCGCGGTGAGCCAGTAGAAACCGTGCCGCATGGCCTTGGCGACCAATGACTTGGCACCGGCGTGATGGCCGTAGTCGCCAGCGTGGACGTCCTGGAGGATCTTGCGACCTTCTTCTGGCTGTACGCAGTGCTGGAACACACCAGTCACGCTGCGTTTGTGGAGCTCGCCGTTGATGATGATGAAGGATTTGCAGCGGCGCACAATCATGCGCGCTTCCGTCTCATTGCTTGGGAGGATCTTGTGCTCGAGGAAGGCGACATATGGTGCCGTCCAATTGCTGGGCTCCACGATCATGGCGACTAGGGCTGGCTCGAGTTGTAGTGGTATCCCGATGTCGATCTCCTTTGGTGCGCAGACCGAAGGTTTGTGGATGATGTCGAGGAAGACGCATGCGGGTGGAGTTTGCCTAGCCGACCCGATGCAGGAAAGGGCATCTGACTCCTCATTCTTTCGCCTATCAATCCACTCGACTGAGTAGCCATCGAAGTGTCCTCCTAGCTGGTCTACCGCTTGGCGGTACGCTATCATTGTCGGGGAGACGGCGTCGCAGGTTCGGACGACTTGGCCGGCGACTAGATCGGAGTCGCCATAGCACCGTAGGCGGTTGATGTTCATCTCCTTGGCGGCCCGCATGCCTAGAAGGAGGCCTCGTATTCTGCCATGTTGTTGGTGCAGGGCTTGAAGTTGAGGTGGAGCATGTAGCGGAGCTTATCTCCTTTAGGGGAGGTCAGTATGACCCCAGCCCCTGCGCCGTCGGCGTTCTTGGACCCGTTGAAATGGAGCGACTAGTAGTGGAGGTATGGTAGCTTCTCTGGCTGCTGTGTTTCTTCCCAGTCTGCGAGGAAATCAGCCAGAGCTTGCGACTTGATCGCTTTGCGAGGCTCGTATTTGATGTTGTGAACGCTGATTTCGACGACCCACTTGGCGACTCGCCCAGTTGCCTCGTGATTGTGTATTATGTCCTGCAGTGGTGTGAAGGGGACAACTGTGATTGGGTGCTCCTGCAAGTAATGGAGGAGTCGCCGTTGAGCTCGGAATACCGTGTATACCAGTTTCTGGTACTGCAGGTAGCGCTGTCTTGAGTTCGTCAAGACTTCGCTGATGTAGTAGATGAGGCGATGTACAGGGCGCTCCTTGCCCTCCTCTGGCCATTTGACGACCATCACGGCGCTGACGACTCGAGTGGCGGCCACCATGTAGTCGAGCATTTTCTCTTTATCGATTGGGGTGGCAAGGAGTGGAGCCGCGAGTAGCACTCCTTTGAGCGCTTTGAGTGCGTCGTCCGCCTCCGCGTCCCATTGGAATGTGGGGTCCTTGCGCATCAGCCGGTAGAGGGGCATTGCCTTCTTGCCGAGCTGGGGAATGAAGCGACTGAGAGCTGCGACTCGCCCGGCCAACTACTGGACGTCGCGCAGGTACTCGGGTTTCCCGAGTCGCGCTATGGTGTTGATCTTGGTGGGGTTGGCCTCGATGCCTCGCTTAGAGACCACATATCCCAGGAGCTATCTCGTAGGGACGCCGAAGGTGCATTTTCTTAGGTTTAGCTTGATGTTGTACCTCCACAGGTTTGCAAAGGTTTCGGCCAGGTCGGCGAGCAGGTCGTCCTGGCGGGTGGATTTTACCACCATGTCATCGATGTAGACGTGAATTTTGCGGCCAATTTGGCTCGCAAGGCACTCCTTCATGCACTTTTGGTATGTGGCGACGACGTTCTTGAGGCCGAACGTCATGGCCGTGTAACAGAAAGCGTTGAATGGCGTGATGAACGTTGTCTTCTCCTCATCCTTGACCGCCATTTTGATCTGGTTGTAACCAGACTACGCGTTGAGGAAGCACATCGACTCTGATCTCGCGGTCGAGTCGATAATCTGGTCGATACGCGATAGGACGAACTCCTCCTTCAGGCAGGCGCTGTTAAGGTTGGTGTAGTCGATACACATTCTCCATGTGTTGTTCTTTTTTAGGACCAGGACTAGGTTTTCCTGCCACTTGAAGTATTTTATTGGCCGAATGAAGCCTGTGGCTAGCAGGCATTGTTCTTCTTCGGCGATTGCTCGACGACGCTCTTCATTGAAGGGCCGTAGCGACTGCTTTACTGGTCGCACTTTGGGGTCGGTGTGGAGCTTGTGCTCAGCGAGTTCCCTCGGGACACCTGGCATGTTAGATGGTTTCCATGCGAAGATGTCATGATTCTCACGGAGGAACCCGATGAGCACGCTTTCCTATGCGGGGCTCATGTGCGCCCCGATGACGACCGTCTGGCTGGAGTCGCCCGGGACGAGCTCGATTGTGCGGGTGTGCGTGGTCGCTGCGAACGTGGAACTCAAGGTGGTTAGCTTCTTCAGTATGGTGGGGTCGTCCTTGTTGATGTTACCCGTGTACTTCATGAGTTCTTCTGCGTGGTCGGTCTCCACAGTGATGATAGCATCGGTGAGCTCATCGCCTTTGTCCTTGCATTCCACGACCATATCAGGGTCGCCGTGGACGGTGATGATGCCGCTTGGCCTTGGAAGCTTCATCATGTTGTAGGCGTAGTGTGGGGTTGCCATGAATTTGGCGAATGTTTGCCGTCCCAGGACGCAGTCGTAGGGGCTGCAGAAGTTCACCAGCTCGAACATGATCCTCTCTGTGCGGCAGTTCGCCGGTGTGCCGAAGGTGACTGGGAACGTCACTTTTCCAATAGGGTACGCCTTCTGACCGGGGACGATGCCGTGGAAGGTTGTCAGGGTCGGCTCGATTGCTGCTTCTGGGAGCTGGAGCGTCTTGAACGTGTCCAGGTACATGATGTTGATGGAGCTCCCGCCATCCATCAATGTCTTTGGTAGCTAGTAGTCGGCCACCTTGGGCCTGACCACCAGGGCGACTTGCCCTGGATATTCGATCCTAGGCACGTGATACTGGCGACTCCAGGTGATGCTTTGCTTGGACCAATTGAGGAAGCGGGGGATGTCAACTTGGGTCACCACGTTGATGGCGACCGTGCGGGCGAGGTCCTTCTTCTCGCGTTTGGTGTCGAGCCTGGTGAAGGTGTGTAGCGAGCCGGCGGTCTGTCCAAACCCGCCGGCATTGCTGTTGTCCATTGGTGGGTTGTTGTTGGGGTCCTCCCTTGCTCGCCATGCTTTTTCGATCTCTTTGAGAGAATGGCAGTCCGTGGTGGTGTTGGTGGCAGGTTTTCCCTCCCTGCTGTGGTAGATGTAGGGCTGGTTGAGCAGGGCGGCGGGGTCAAATTTCGGCCTTGCCGCGTTGTTGGCACGGTAATTTCCGTTGTCGCTGTAGTTTCCTCCGTCGCGGCAGAAGCTCTTCGAGTCGCATTGGCCGTAGCCAGCGTTGGCAACGAAGTCGACTCGCCCATCACTACGGCTCTTGCCGGTGATGCGAGTGTTGCTATAGCGCATGTCGCACTATCGTCCGCTGTCGTGGCCGCTCGTGCGGTGTCTTCCTCCTGACTCGTCGTCGGAGTCCTGGTTGGGGTCTTCTTCCACGTAGCGCTTAGCGATCTCGAGGAGGTCGGGGATGTTGTCGAGCATCCGATAGACCCTCTTGATCTTAGCCACCAGGGGCTCGAACTGGCACGCGTTCTTGAAGCAATGTATCGCCGTGTCTGGGTGGCTGCCGTAGGCATTGATCCATAGCTCCTGCCACCTTTGAATCCAGTGGCGGGTCGACTCGTGTTGTCCCTGGATGCATCGCTCTAGGTCCTCAATGGTGGTGGCACGGGTGTAGGAACCCTCGAAGTGCCTGACGAAGGTATCCCGCATCTCCTCCCAGGAGTTGATGCTGTCGGCGGGGAGGGTGTTGATCCATTGCCGGGTCGCGCCCTCCATCATCAGGGGGAGGTAGAGACCGGCTAGCAGGTCGGTGTGGCCGGCGATTCCCATTGCCATGAGGTATGTGTCTAGCCAGACCGCTGTGTCGTAAGTTGGATTGTACTTTTCGATCTCCTTGGGCACCTTGAAGTTGGCGGGTTACTTCTCTCCTCGGATCATAGGTCCAAAGCACTGGGGGCCGACTCGGCTGAGCGACCCCTTGGTTCGGGGTCGCCGCGGTTAGTGAGGGTGTGCCTCAAGTCGTTGGGCTGGATCGCCTGCCAAGCCTGGTTGTTGACGATGTGCGTTCGGGCATCGATGGGTTGCCTGTTGGTGTCGACCGTGTTGTTCACTGGTCGCGGCTCGTTGGTGGAGAGCGCAGGGTTGGCGGCCCGTGGCTGGTTCGCCAGGGGCTGCATTGGTGGGCAGGTCACGGCGTTGGAGATGGTGGGGTGACCGCTTGAGGCCGCCTTACTTGCCGAGGAGCGGGAATACATCCGCCCCCGTGGGTCGACTCCCGCGGCTTGCTTCTCGAGGGACCTAGCGAGTAGAGCCTTGGCATACTATATTTGCAGCGCGCCTTCGCCCTGGACGTCGAGGTTGCTGACCGCGGCGTCGGCCGCGATGTCATTATCCATCGGGGTGGAGTACAGTGGGAGTCCGTTGGCGTCGTGGGCCTGTGGCGAGATTATGATCTGCGGCTGGTCCAGCAGGGGCGCGCGACCAATGGGTGGTGGTGGGGCCCCAGTCACCGGTGTGCCGGGTAGTGGTCGATTGCTTCCACCTGGTGGCACATTCTTGCAGTACTCGCGCTCAGCCACGCGTACGGGGTCACTTTCGTCGTTGAAGTTTAGGACGCGGCCCTAGATGTTGGATTTTAGGTGGGTCCTGATGCGGCGTTGGTGGTACAACAACAGCTCCCGTGCCGTTTCCTGCTCGAGGCGGAATCTCTTGCGCTTGGCGAGCTCATTGCGCTGCGCCTCCGCGAGTCCCCGGGGCGCTTCCTCCACCTTTGTGGATGTGGCGGTTGGCGGGATCGGCGTGGAGAATGGATCTAGCGGGGTGACCGTGCTGCCCCCCATGTAGATCGCGTTGAAGCGATTGGATCTATCACGGAAGTCCTCGGGGGACTACGAGCCGGAGTCGGAGTCGAAGATCCCAAGGATGGAGGAGTCCTCGAGACCTCAGGGTTGGAGACCCGCGTGATGGAGTCGTCCCGTGATGCTGCGGTGATAGATCCATCGACCGAGGCAGGGGTTGCAGAGTCGGTGCTGTCATGGAGGGCTACGTCGTCCGTGGCGGCGTTGGTCCCGGCCGCGCTGCTGGCGGCCGATTCGTACTTGGTGGTGAGGCTCCTGATGGAGCGAACCTGCTCCTCCGAGAGAAGATCGCGGCGCAGTGGTGATCCGCCGACGATCACCATCGCCGCTGGATCGACCACGCCAGTCAAGCCGACGAAGAGGTTGATGGTGCTGACCGGCATTATCGCGCTGTGGGTGATCGGGCGCGACGCAGGGATGTAGCTGCTGAGCAGGGTATGTAAGATCCTGCCGATGGCGACCATGCGGCCGGTGGCGATCGGCCGATCGATCGGCGAGTAGGGTCTCGCCGCAGAACACATGCCAGTTTGGCTAGGCCCCACGGTGGGCGCCACTATCGTGGAAATGGCCGCGGCAATCGCTACTACGGGCATCTATTGATTGAATCGGGGGCGAGAGTTGGCGGCCATCTGCGGTGCAAGATGGGGGCGGATACACATGGTTTACCTAGGTTCGGCCCCCCGGAGGATAAAGACCTACTCCTGCTAGATTAGATTAATGGAGAGTGAGTTACAGGGGTGGCGAGCTCAGCGTCTAAGCAGCGAGTCGCTTGAAGGGGTGTATGATGGAACGTAAGTCCTCAGAGTACCCTAGGGAGGTTTATATAGGATGCACCTCACTAGGGTTTACAGTTTACAACCGAACAAGATATGGATTCAGAGGCTTTGACCTAATCTGACTGGGCATTGAATACGCTTCTAGGCCTCCAGTCTTCAGTCACCAGGCCTTCTCCTTAGTCGCTTTCCAGTCGGCGTCCTGCAGGCCCACTTGCAAGGCCTTTGGCACAATCAGAACGTCATGCTGGGCATACCCCATTCAGCATATCCCCATCACCTTGGACCTCATGTTTCTCTCATTTTTTCTCATTGTCTTCTTGAATTTTCTCTTCTTAAGCTACACATTTTACATGTAACAGTCAATTGGGGAAAATAAAGAGGAACAAAACATATGGAAAAAATAGTAAGCAAACAATTCCACACAAGATGATTTGGCCACGCCTTAATTGTGGAGAAATCATGAAAAGATGGTGAGCTAGCAGGTAAGGGGACTACCTGCATCCCAGTCTCCTCGGTGACTAGTGTTTCATCACGAGGTCACCTTCACTGATATCCCCCCTCGGGATCATACTGAGGTCCATCGGAATCATTATTTCTCTTTTTAGGGGAGAATACAGTTGGCGATGCAACAACACTAGCTACGAACCTAATACCAAGTCATTGCATCCATGGACTCTTTCTCGTGATGGTTTTCATCCGACTTTCTTCCATCGATAGTATTTATGGTTCTAACATGAATAAATAATTCCAGTTAATCTAGAAATATAAAACTAGATGTGATACCAACCTATTTTATATAGTACTCATCATTTAACAGGTCGCCATGAGCAATTGAAACAAAAAGATCGTATGCTGCTAAACTAATGCAATACACAGGATAATGTAACCTTGTCTAAAGCCTTCCTTCTTGCTACTTCCGGGGGGGATACAGTTGGAGATGCAACAACGTATGTTAAGAACCTAAGAACTTGTACAATGCAAGTCGCTTATAGAAGTGCTTAGCGAAATAAACCGGTTTTTGGTTAAGCAATGGTGGTTATTTATAATAGGGTGATGTCTAAATTGGCAGCACTTGAATACAAATAAGGACCGGCTCTTACAAAAAAACTCGGTTATTTTTCTAAGCAACACCCCAAGCACCTTCCACTATACATATGTGTTTCTAACGTGTATAGGGAACTCCGAATACGGGTCAATATATAACATATGGTGTAGAATAGTCCACTATGACCAATTTAAACGATGGTCATAAGACATACGACCAAACAGCAAAAAAATGCAACATGGATTGCGTGATACTCCTACTATGGGTAGCCTAGCTGGTATTATACACTAGTATTGTAAACAGAATACTAGTGTGTACAAACTTCCCACTTTGACCAACCTGTATGATGGTATCTATGTTATAAGACCTGTGACACTGCTCACTATGGAGATAATATTAAGATCGATCATAGTGGGGAGTAACATATCCTAGTAACATGTCAACACCCAGGTTTTTAATCCCAAATGCCTGTTATGCCATACCTTGCAATCCTAGGATTACCATTTTTGCGAGACATAACAGATTGAATATCACAGTACATCATCCATTACAAACCATACATAAGGTCTTACACAAATAAGTACTCGCAAACTACAACTAGTTATCATAGCCGTCCTGCTGGCCATCATCTTGATAGTCTTCTTCATAGTCTGGCCATGAGAATAGCCAGGGACAAAAGCCATGAGTACTCTTTAAGTACTCGCAAACTACCACTAACAAGTAGTATAATTCTAAAGTAAAGTGCTAACTCTAAGTTTAACTAAAAGGTTAAGTTTGAAACCTAAGATGAGTTCAGAAACAAAGAAAAATAAAATAAAGTTCTAGAATCACTTAAGTTGGGAAGCTAGTCTCGTAGTCACAACCCTGTTGTGGTCAAGTCAAGATTCATCATTCATTTCATAAGTCATTTTGAAAACATCTGACAACGAAACAGTATGGCCACTCCAACTATCCATAACCGCGGAAGCGGCTATTCAAATAGTTTCACACTTTGTACAGGTGGTACACTTTGACCACAAGATTCGATAGATCTGTCAGGGATAACCCTGAATCATCATACTTAGTATGCAGATAATCAAACATAACCTTTCCTTTACACACCCTAGTATAAGCACCTCTCCTATGAGCATGGCCTCCCAACCATGACCATTTGTCATCTTGGGCACTGCATAGGTGGAGAACATTGAGAGGTAGCCTCAGCTCAAGCCTCACCCGTGAGGGAACTAATACTAATGCATATAAACTTCCGGCTAAGCCTTACCCAATTCAGGTATTGTGGTTGTACGGTAAATTTGGAATGGTATCGCATCCGAATCCAACCATCAGTTTTGTAAAAGGGTTAAGACTCATGCCTCAACATTTTCATCATCATAAACCATTTGTCTTTCTCAACACATGTCAAAACATCTCAATAGAGTGACTCATCATTCCAACATTTTCAAAGTTCATTTTCACCAAGTGTTCCCATCTAAATTGACTCAAGTTTTTATCTACTCTAAACTACTAAGTTAAGAGTGTTCACTAAGGTGGAAAGATGAATCAATCTCATGCCATAGAATGACATCTAAATTTATCTAAATAGGCCAAGTTTTATACTCTTTATGCTACCTTCAAAAAAAGTAAAGGACTTTGGTAAAGTAAAGGAAGTAAAGCTTGAAAAATAATACTTGGGTTAAGTAATAGTCAAGGTGGTTTAACCAAAGCATGCCTAGTGCATCTTGCTCAGATTATCTAACTTAATTCTAGCTTTCTAAGCATTATACTTGCAAGGGTTAGCTTGCATTGTTAATGGTGGCTTGCCTTGTGCAGTGCAGTGGTTGAAGTTTTGTTCCTCCTCTTGATAGACCTCCTCCTCCTCGAAAGCTTGGTCGGTACTATCGTCTATAAATACATAAGGAGTACACAATCACCAAACAATACTTAACTAGTCTAATTAGCACTATAAGGCACACATTTGATGATCTATTATCATCACAAGCATCATAAGATTTTATTAACTAGTTTCATTCTTTTTATTTAAGAAAAGTAATTTCTACTCATTGAAAATTAACTAAGATTTAATATTCACCACCTTAAATATGGGATCATGTGGACACATGTCATCACCACATATTCTAACATGTGGGAATGTGATTTAAGGGTTGGATCACATTTACTTAAGTTTAAGTTTATTTTTTAATGATTTAAAGTGACTAGAAATGCCTATATAGCATTATTTTGGTACTAGTCCAAAGTAACTGCATGTAAACCTTAATATTATTACACATTCAGATATATATGGTGAAATATGAATTTTGAGAGTTGGAATCAACTCAAAAGCTAATTTGGTTGATTTTATAAAAATGTTTGAATCTGCAAAAGCTTCTATTTTGTTATTTTTACTAGGAGAGATCTCTAACTCTAAATGGATTAACTCCACCGGGATTGGGTAGATCTTTTCAGTAGCTTTCTAACAAAATTGGCATCACTCCATTTGGATTTATAAATCTCTCTGAAATGATTTTCAAACTAGGGGACAGAACTAAGTTCAAACCTAATTAGAAAAATCTAAGTTTGAATTAAATGGGTCACGTGGGAAGGAAAACGGGCCGGCCCAGTGGCGTTCCGCGGCATAGAGAATAGCTGGCAGGGGGTCCACTAGTCAGTGGCTCTTTACACGCGAAGCGGTACGGGGCGATGTGGGCCATTAGATTAGAACCTAGATCGACGGCTAGGGCTTGTCGTCATCAACGACGGACAGGTCGCAGGCGGGAACTAACCCTAGCGGCTCGGTGGGGGTGCTCAGGGGGCTTACCAGGGCTCCAGCTACTACGGCGATGGAGGCGATCGAACGTGTTGTCGACGACGGGCTCAGGGGTGGTCGCAGCAGCTCCTGGGGTGGACGAAATCGACAGCGCCTTCTCCTCCTCTGCAGCGGGCTCCTCTGGCCAAATTCCGGTGAACCTAGGCTCAAGCGGCTTCGGCGAGAGGTGGGGAAGGATCAGTGAGGAGAGGGGAGTGGAATGGTGTGAGTAGTTGGTGCGGGGAAGGGCTCCTTTTATAGGCGCGGCTAAGCGGCAGAGAAGCATGGGCGGTGCTCGCCGGTGACGACGGCACAGCGATCTAGAGGTGTGGGCGGTGCGCTAGGACGGTGGGCGGTGCCCTGGCGAGTGTCACGGTGGTGATGGTGCAGTGGTTTGCGGTCGGGGGCAGTGAATGGCGCGGCGCGCACTAAGTCTCTGTCGACGGCGAGTTTCACGGCGGCCGGCGACTACGGGGCACGGTCGGGGGAATGGGCGTGTCCGTTAGCTTCCTAGGCCGGTGGGGATCGTGTAGGCGGGCGGCTGGAGCAAGGTGAGGTCTGGTTGCGTGGGGACAGTGCACGCTCTGCGGGCGGCGTCGGCATGGTCGACAGACTCTAGGCGCGGTGGTTTCTGGCCGTTCTGGTCGCTGTCCTCGGGCTAGGGCTGGTTGGGCGGTGGAGGTGGACCACGGGCTACCTCCTGGACATGGTGGATGGCACTGGCGGCGGCTGCATGTTGTCGCTAGTGAGGTGCCCAAATGGGGGCTCGGCCTTAATGGCCATGACCATTTGGTCGTGGCACAGTGAGTGGCTAGGCTAGAGAGGGGTAGGGGAATGTATGGATTGGCTGTGGTTGCAAAATGGGGAACCAATTTAGTTCAAACACTGCTCCAAATAGTGTTTTGTGTTTTAATTGAATTATGTCCACCAAGTGTTTGTGAAAATGGCTAAAAGAAATCAAGTTTGGAATTTTTGGATGATTTTTGGTGGGTTTGCTAGGAACATGCTTAAGCCTCTGTGGTTGCTTGGGTTTTGAAAATGGAGCTTATTTGTGTGCTTTTTGAAATAGGGTGATCTTATTTGTCATTTAAAATTAGTGTTTGCAAGTTTTTGGCAGATCACAAAGTGGGCCTTGGTACACTACTACATGTACTAGCAAGACATGCAAAGATCCATATTTATTTCTGTTGGGTTTTGAGTTCTAGGAATAGCTAAAGTACGCAAGTTGATTAAAATGGCACAAATTACCATTTCTTTCCTTTATTCATTTTGATTTGTTTTTCTTTGGGATTTGTTTGGGAATGATCTAGATGATGTTTCTTTCACCTCAGAATCAATTTACAAGCAATGGATCACTTAAACAAGGCAATTCAAATCAACTCCTATTTTAAATGCACACACATATGAATGCTTTAATAATTTCAATTGGAAAAGTTTTTGTTAACCCTAATTTTGATGATTTGGATCTTAATAACCTTGGATTAAAGTTTTGGGATGTTACAAACCTTCCCCCCTTAAACAAAATCTCATCCCGAGATTTACAAAAGAAAACTAGGAACTAAAGGGATCTGGGAACTCTGTCCTAATTTAATCTTCTCGCTCCCAAGTGGCTTCTTCCTCGGTATGGTTGCTCCATTGAATCTTGAGAAAGTTGATACTCCTGGTTCTGGTGGTTCTGTAAGCTTCCTCCAAGATACAGATGGGCACTTCATGATACGTCAGGTCATTGTTGATCTCCACAGCTCTGTGATCGATGTTCTTGAAACCTTCCGTCTTCTCCGGCACTTCTATACATTTGCGAAGAAGATATGGAACACATTGTGGATGGCTGACATTTCTTCAGGTAGTTCCAGTTGATATGATACTTCTCCTCGGCGATTCAGAATCTTGAATGGTTCGATATATCTGGGGGCTAACTTTCCTTTCAGACTAAAGCTTTGCGTTCCCTTCAATGGCGAAACCTTGAGATATACAAAATCTCTGACATTGAAAGTCAGGTCTCTCCTTCTCTTGTCAGCATAACTCTTTTGTCTGGATTGGGCGGTCTTGAGGTGTTCACGGACTTTGTGAACCTTCTCTTTGGCTTCTCGGAGAATGTTGGGTCCAAAGATCTGACTCTCTCCTACTTGCGACCAATTCAAAGGTGTGCAACACTTTCTTCCGTATAGGAATTCAAATGGTGCCATTTGCAAACTAGCTTGATAATTATTGTTATATGAGAATTCTGCGAAAGGCAGGCAGTCTTCCCATTTTGATCCATACTCCAACACACAAGCTCTTAACATATCTTCTAAGATTTGGTTGACTCTTTCAGTCTGTCCATCAGTTTGCGGGTGATAAGCGGTGCTGAAATTCAAATTAGTTCCCAATCCTTCCTGGACTTTCTGCTAAAATCTCGAGGTAAACTGGGTTCTTCGATCTGATACTATGGTCTTGGGGGTTCCATGCAGACTAACAATCCTAGCAATATACAGTTCTGCTAGCTTCGAACTCTGGTAGGTTGTCTTGAAAGGTATTAAGTGAGCTACCTTGGACAGTCTATCAACTATGACCCAGATTGAGTCATTTCCCCTACTAGAAGTAGGCAGACCGGTGGTAAAGTCCATTCCGACGGAATCCCATTTCCATTCTGGAATCTGCAATGGTTGCAACAGTCCTGCGGGTCTTTGATGCTCTGCTTTGACTCTTTGACAGATATCACACTTGGCGATATAGCTTCTGATTTCTCTCTTCATCTTGTGCCACAAAAATTGGTCTTTCAAATCTTGATACATCTGCGTTCCTCCGGGGTGGATAGAATAAAGAGTATCATGAGCTTCCTGCATGATAACTTGCTTCAGCTCAGAATTTGCTAGTACACAGATACGTCCTTTGTACCACAGAACTCCTTCTCCGTCTTCAGTGAATCTAGGTACCTTTCCTGTACCAATACGACGTTTGATCCCGTCGATACTTTCATTTCCCTTTTGGGCTGCTTTGATGTGGCTGATTAACGTGGGTCAAGTTCAATGCTAGCTAAGAATCCTTTGCTAACTAGCTCAGTTCTGAGCTGCTCTCACTCTTCATACAAACTTGGCTGCTTCTCCTTAATCATGGTGTTTAGCCTGCAATGCAATCTGCTAAGAGCATCTGCTACCACATTGGCTTTGTCGGGGTGATAGTGAATGTCAAGGTCATAATCCTTGATTAACTCTATCCATCTCCTTTTCCTCATATTCAGCTCCTTCTGAGTGAAAATATACTTCAAGCTCTTGTGATCTGAGTAAATCTCACAGCGATTACCCATCAGATAATGATGCCATGTCTTCAATGCCAAAACTACGACTGCTAGTTCAATATCATGGGTAGGATAGTTCTGCTCATGCTGCTTTAGTTGTTGAGACAGATATGCGATAACTTTGCCTTCTTGCATCAATACACATCCGAGGCCAATCTTGGACGCATCACAATATACGTCAAACGGCTTCTTGATATCTGGCATGATTAATATTGGGGCTGCAATCAATCTCTTTTTCAGTTCTTGGAAACTGGCTTCACATTTGTCAGTCCATTCAAACTTCTTGTCCTTCTTCAACAATTGGGTCATGGGTCTAGCGATGCTAGAAAATCCTTCTATGAATTTGCGGTAATATCCCGCTAATCCAAGAAATGCACGGACTTGGGTTTGAGTGGTTGGGGCTTCCCATTCCTCGACATCTTTGATCTTGGTGGGATCAACAAAGACTCCTCCGGCAGACACAATATGTCCTAGGAATCCTACTTCTTTTAGCCAAAACTCACACTTGCTGAACTTGGCATAAAACCGATGCTGTCTCAGGGTTTCTAAGATGATTCTCAGATGTTGCTCATGCTCTTCTTCTGACTTGGAGTAGATAAGGATGTCGTCCATAAACACAACTACAAACTTATCTAGGAAATTCATAAAGATCTTATTCATGAGATTCATGAAATAAGCAGGGGAATTGGTTAATCCAAAAGACATAACCGTATACTCGTATAAACCATAGCGAGTAGTAAAGGCGGTCTTTGGAATATCCGTTGCACGAATATTAAGTTGGTGATAACCAGTCCTAAGATCAATACCTGTGCTCCGGTCAACTGATCAAATAGATCCTCTATCTTTGGCAAGGGGTACTTGTTCTTGATGTTGACATCATTCAGTTTCCTGTAATCTGTGCACAAACGGTTGCCTCCATCTTTCTTGTCGACGAATAACACAGGTGATCTCCGTGGCGATGCACTTGCTTGAATCAAGCCTGTTGCTCACATGGCATCCAACTGCTTCTTCAGTTCCACTAACTCTGAGGGGTTCATGCTATAGGGTCTTTGGGCTATGGGTCCGGTTCCGGGGATTAGTTCGATAATGAACACAATAGCCCTATCAGGGGGCATACCTAGCAATTCTTCTGGAAATACGTCGGGGTATTCGCAGACTACTCTGACCTGGTCTATGGTGAGTAGGGCTAGACTCTTGTTGCACTTGAATTGACGGGGTAAGGTTTCAGAGATATGTTTTACTGTTACTCCAGACTTACTGGTCATGGTGATGGCTTTCTTAGCACAGTCTATCATTCCTTAATGCCTTGACATCCAGTCCATACCTAGTACTACTTCCAATCCTTTTGTTCCAAGTACAATTAGGTTGGCATAAAAATCTATCCCATGTATTCTGATAGGCACAGCTTTGCAAATTTTTCTAGATTTTGTAGTTAACCCGGGGATTTGGACTATCATGACGTGCTTCAAGTTGGTTGGGTGAATCTTACTAGTACATGCAAATTCTTCGGTGACAAATGAATGCGATGCTCCCGAATCAAACAATACCCTTGCTAAAACTGAGTTGACAGAAAACATACCCAGCACTACATATGGCGCTTCTTGGGCTTCTTCAGCGTTCATGTGGAAGAGACGGCCGTTGCGGTTGTGAGGGTTCCCTGGGGCAAATCTTCCCCCTGGTTGAACATGACGCTGCTGTTGAGCTAGGGCATTCACATTGGTAGTGGCGGCAGTCTTCTGGGGACACTCATTGGAATAATGACCCTTCACTCCACACTCGAAACAAGTGATCTGGGACTTGTCTTTCACTGCCACGGGCACAACATTACTTCCACTTCGGGGTGCAGTGTTGTTGTTGGTGTTGTTGCTCTTGGGAGGTGCACGGTTGAAATTGCTGGCATTGCCGGAGTTGTGATTGTTTCCTCCGGACTTCACATTGCCTCCGCTACGGTTGGGGCAGCTTGGGCAAGACATTGGAGGTCGGTTTTTCCTTGGTACATATCCTGGTGAGGGGTTGGGACGGTACTTTTGTTGACTGCTGGATCCATATTGCTGCATCATATGACGTTTCGGTTGTCGTTTGCCTGATTAATCTTCCCTTCCATTTGAATGGCAGAGTCGACTAGCTCTTCTAGATCCTAGAAGCGGATGTTGACAAGGACAGTCTGCATCTCATCATGCACTCCATTCAAGAATCTCTCCTTCTTGACTTCGGTGTTGATCTCATCAGGGGCGTACCTTTCAAGCGACAGGAATCTGTCACGGTATTCCACCACAGTCATTCTGCCTTGCTTCAAGTCGCAGAACTCATCCCTCAGTCTGGTGACTAGACCTTGCGGCACGTGGGTGCGGCTAAACTTGGGTTTGAAGGCTTCCCATGTCATCACTTGACCATGGTTCATGTTACGGATACTAGTCCACCAAGCTCTTGCATCTCCTGCTAGATAGTGGGTGGCGAAGATAACCTTCTCATTGTCATCAACTCCTACTACTTCTAAGTTGTTTTCCATGGTCTGTAACCAGTCATCAGCATCTAGTGGGTTTTCAGCCTGGTTAAAGATTGGGGGATTGGTATTCTAAAAGTTTTTGAGTTTGGATCCATGGTGATCCTGATTTCCATGCCCTTGGTTGTTTTGGGCCATCCGAGCTATCTGTTGTAATGTTGCTAAGTTGGCCTGGCGCTCTGCCCTGCTTGCTTCACGGTCTACAACTAACATCTGCATAATCTGCAGCATTGGGTCTTGCGACGAGCTGCTCCCTCCTTGGTTTCCACGAGTCATCTGAAGATTGAGGTAGATAAAGGGGTAAGAGGGAAAGTTCTAAGGTTCATGGTTTTGGTTTCAAGCTAAAACTTTGAGTTTGACTCAGGTTTTGCAACTAACTTCATTTCATTCAGTCAAGCAGCACACGGTACAAACACACACCACAACAACAAAGGAAAACATATGGTTTTAAGAACCATTCTGCAAGCTACGATACAGTGAGACCGATACATCTCATGCTACAACAGTGCTCTAGTGCATCTACTCATCGTCGATGAAGTCGGAGTCCTCATTGTTAGTGTAGAAGTTCACGGCATCCTCCTCTAGAAAGTCGTCATCATTGTTGAGGTAAGAATCCATATCTCCCTGGATGTATTCACTTTCCTCTTCTTCCTCCTTTGCTGCAAGTTGAGCTTCCTGCTCCTTGACGGTCTTCTCGAGGTTGGCCACCTTCTTGCAAAGACGGGCAATGGTGCGATCCTTCTTCTCGCGCTGGAGGCGAAGAGACTGACAACCCTTGACAAGCAGTGAGGAAGTCTGGGCCTTCTGGGCTGCGATGGCACGGTTGTGGTTGGCGAACTCCCTAGCATTGTCCAACTCGTTCTGACGATCGTACAACAGGAAGTCGAGGTTCTCCACTTGGCGCTTCAGTTCTGGATGACTTGGCATCTCCATCGGCATTCCCATGAAGTCACGTCTTGCATAGTGAGCAAAACGGGTTCCTTGGATTTGGTTGACACTGAGGGCACATAGACGTGCGAGAGCTTCATGCATTGCCCTGGCTAATCCATCTAGCCAGTTGTTCTCCCTCACGGAGAACTGGATTCTCCCGGACATTGGTGCTTCGATGCTTCCTCAAAGATCAGCGATGACCAACCACTACAAATCTCCTCCTGCAGGTCCTGGAAGTTGAGCTCCAAGAAATTCCGGATGTGGGCGTCCCAATAACTCCAACAGTGAATCCAGATCCCTCTCGAAGATCAGCTGACCTCTGTTTCCTAACTGGTAGAACTTGTTGAACTGAGTCTCCATCTACAAGAATTAAGGATGGGGAAATTAGTGAAGTGATCAAGTGTGTCAAATTTTAAGTAGTAATGTAAGAATATTGAGGAACATGAACTTTTGAGAAAGAATGAATGCACAAGGATAAGAGAGGAAATAGTTTTTCATAAATACTCACTTTGGTTTGGAAATTAAGTTTTTGTTCGGACGTCCATTCTAACTAGGGTCTCCTACGGTCAGGATGGCTCTGATACCAACTTGTCAACACCCGAGTTTTTAATCCTAGATGCCTTTTATGCCATACCTCGCAATCCCAGGATTACCATTTTTGCGAGAAATAACAGATTGGATATCAAAGTACATCATCCATTACAAACCATACATAAGGTCTTACACAAATAAAAGATCTCATGATCCAGTCTTAATATAACAAGCAGCGAAATAAATAATAAGCGTAGCGGTGGGGTCCATCTTCAGGGGCACAGGCAATGTTGACGAAGGCAGACAGTCCTAGTTATCATAGCCGTCCTGCTGGCCATCATCTTGATAGTCTCCTTCATAGTCTGGCCATGAGAATATCCAGGGACAAAAGCCATCAGTACTCTTTAAGTACTCGCAAACTACCACTAACAAGTAGTATAATTCTAAAGTAAAGTGCTAACTCTAAGTTTAACTAAAAGGTTATGTTTGAAACCTAAGCTGAGTTCAGAAACAAAGAAAGATAAAATAAAGTTCTAGAATCACTTAAGTTGGGAAGCTAGTGTCATAGTCACAACCCTGTTGTGGTCAATTCAAGATTCATCATTCATTTCATAAGTCATTTTGAAAACATGTGACAACGAAACAGTATGGCCACTCCAACTGTCCATAACCGCGGACGCGGCTATTAGAATAGTTTGACACTCTGCAGAGGTGGTACACTTTCACCACAAGATTCGATACATCTGTCGGGATAACACTTAATCATCATACTTAGTATGCAGATAATCAAACATAACCTTTCCTTTACACACCCTAGTATAAGCACCTCTCCTATGAGCATGGCCTCCCAACCATGACCATCGGTCATCTTGGGCACTGCATAGGTGGACAACATTGAGAGGTAGCCTCAGCTCAACCCTCTCCCACGGGGGAACTAATACTAATGCATATAAACTTCCGGCTAAGCCTTACCCAATTCAAGTATTGTGGGTGTACGGTAAATTTGGAATGGTATCGCATCCGAATCCAACCATCAGTTTTGTAAAAGGGTTAAGACTCATGCCTCAACATTTTCATCATCATAAACCATTTGTGTTTCTCAACACATGTCAAAACATCTCAATATAATGACTCATCATTCCAACGTTTTCATAATTCATTTTCACCATATGTTGCCATCTAAAGTGACTCAAGTTTTTATCTACTCTAAACTACTAAGTTAAGAGTGTTCACTAAGGTGGAAAGATGAATCAATCTCATGCCATAGAATGACATCTAAATTTATCTAAATAGGCCAAGTTTTATACTCTTTATGCTACCTTCAAAAAAAGTAAAGGACTTTGGTAAAGTAAAGGAAGTAAAGCTTGAAAAATAATACTTGGGGTAAGTAATAGTCAAGGTGGTTTAACCAAAGCATGCCTAGTGCATCTTGCTCAGATTATCTAACTTAATTCTAGCTTTCTAAGCATTATACTTGCAAGGGTTAGCTTGCATTGTTAATGGTGGCTTGCCTTGTGCAGTGCAGTGGTTGAAGTTTTGTTCCTCCTCTTGATAGACCTCCTCCTCCTCGAAAGCTTGGTCGGTACTATCGTCTATAAATACACAAGGAGTACACAATCACCAAACAATACTTAACTAGTCTAATTAGCACTATAAGGCACACATTTGATGATCTATTATCATCACAAGCATCATAAGATTTTATTAACTAGTTTCATTATTTTTATTTAAGAAAAGTAATTTCTACTCATTGAAAATTAACTAAGATTTAATATTCACCACTTAAAATATGGGATCATGTGGACACATGTCATCACCACATATTCTAACATGTGGGAATGTGATTTAAGGGTTGGATCACATTTACTTAAGTTTAAGTTTATTTTTTAATGATTTAAAGTGACTAGAAATGCCTATATAGCATTATTTTGGTACTAGTCCAAAGTAACTGCATGTAAACCTTAATATTATTACACATTCAGATATATATGGTGAAATATGAATTTTGAGAGTTGGAATCAACTCAAAAGCTAATTTGGTTGATTTTATAAAAATGTTTGAATGTGCAAAAGCTTATGTTTTGTTATTTTTACTAGGAGAGATATCTAACTCTAAATGGATTAAATCCAACGGGCTTGGGTAGATCTTTTCAGTAGCTTTCTAAAATAATTGGCATCACTCCATTTGGATTTGCAAATCTCTCTGAAATGATTTTTGAACTAGGGGACAGACCTAAGTTCAAACCTAATTAGAAAAATCTAAGTTTGAATTAAATGGGTCGCGCGGGAAGGAAAACGGGCCGGCCTAGTGGCGTTCCGCGGCATAGAGAACGGCTGACAGGGGGTCCACCGGTTAGTGGCTCTTTACACGCGAAGCGGTACGGGGCCATGTGGGCCATTAGATTAGAACCTAGATCGACGGCTAGGGCTTGTCGTCATCAACGACGGACAGGTCGCAGGCGGGAACTAACCCTAGCGGCTCGGTGGGGGTGCTCAGGGGGCTTACTAGGGCTCCAGCTACTGCGGCGATGGGAGCGATCGAACGTGTTGTCGACGGCGGGCTCAGGGCTGGTCGTGGCAGCTCCTGGGGTGGACGAAATCGACGGTGCCTTCTCCTCCTCTGCAGCGGGCTCCTCCGGCCAAATTCTGGCGAACCCAGGCTCAAGCGGCTCCGGCGAGAGGTGGGGAAGGATCATTGAGGAGAGGGGAGTGGAATGGTGTGAGTAGTTGGTGCGAGGAAGGGCTCCTTTTATAGGCGCGTCTAAGCGGCAGAGAAGCATGGGCGGTGCTCGCCGGTGACGACGGCACATCGAGCTAGAGGCGTGGGCGGTGTGCTAGGACGGTGGGCGGTGCCCTGGGCAGTGAATGGTGCGGTGCGCACTAAGTCTCTACCGACGGCGAGTTTCACGGTGGCCGGTGACTATGGGGCACGGTTGGGGGGAATTGGCGTGTCCATTAGCTTTCTTGGCCGGTGGGGATCGTGTAGGTGGGCGGCTGGAGCGAGGCGAGGTCTGGCTGCGTGGGGACAGTGCACGCTCTGCGGGCGGGGTCGACATGGTCGACAGACTCCGGGCGCGGTGGTTCCTGGCCGTTCTGGTCGCTGTCCTTGGGCTAGGGCTAGTTGGGCGGTGGAGGTGGACCACGAGGTACCTCCTGGACATGGTGGATGGCGCTGGCGGCGGCTGTGGTGTGCTGTCGCCGGTGAGGTGCCCAAATGGGGGCTCGGCCTTAATGGCCATGACCATTTGGTCATGCCACAGTGAGTGGCTGGGCTAGAGAGGGGTAGGGGAGTGTATGGGTTGGCTGTGGTTGCAAAATGGGGAACCAATTTAGTTCAAACACTACTCCAAATAGTGTTTTGTGTTTTAATTGAATTCTGTCCACCAAGTGTGTGTGAAAATGGCCGAAAGAAATCAAGTTTGGAATTTTTGTATGATTTTTGGTGGGTTTGCTAGGCACATGCTTAAGCCTTTGTGGTTGCTTGGGTTTTGAAAATGGAGCTTATTTGAGTGGTTTTTGAAATAGGGTGATCTTGATACCTAAACTTTATTCAATTTTCACTTGTCATTTAAAATTAGTGTTTGCAAGTTTTTGGCAGATCACAAAGTAATCCTTGGTACACTACTTCATGTACTAGCAAGGGGTGCAAAGATCCATATTTATTTCTGTTGGGTTTTGAGTTCTCGGAATAGCTAAAGTAGGCATGTTGATTAAAATGGCACAAATGACCATTTCTTTCCTTTATTCATTTTGATTTGTTTTTCTTTGGGATTTGTTTGGGAATGATCTAGATGATGTTTCTTTCACCTAAGAATCATTTTACAAGCAATGGATCACTTAAACAAGGCAATTCAAATCAACTCCTATTTTAAATGCACACACATATGAATGCTTTAATAATTTCAATTGGAAAAGTTTTTGTTAACCCTAATTTTGATGATTTGGATCTTAATAACCTTGGATTAAAGTTTTGGGATGTTACATAACACGCTATGTTACTCCCCACTATGACCAGACTTAGTATTATATGCTGCAATAATAAGGAGGACATGACGATTAAACATAAGCAATACAAGCATCTATCATGCAATTAAATAGGAAATTAAGAAAAATATAACCTATGGTGTTCATTTTCCTGTAGTAACCATCATGAAAAACAATAAACTATGAACTACTTATACTATGAACATAAGACATACCAGGAAGCATCCAAAGTAATGCGAGAAACAGGATAATGCAACCTTTATCACACGCAAACTGATCATAAGCATAATAGTATACAAGTTGGACAATTCACCAATTGGTTGCAATAATAAGAAGGGCGGCACAAGTAAACATGAGCATTATATGCATATATATCTTGCCACTAAATAGCCAAGTAGGCAGAATATAACATATGTTGTTGATTGTCCAATAGTAATCATAAGTGTAAACAGTCCACTATGAACAATTTATATTTATACTCTGATCATAAGACATATGATGAAGCAGCCAAAATAATGCAACAACAAGATAATTCAACCTTTATCTACAACAAACAATATAACCAAATAGCAGAAAAGCAAGGTGAGTGTTTCCTTGCCTTCAGGCTGTGGGCCCTTTTTCTTACTGCTATTCTTGGCAGAACTCTTTAATCGTGGCATCAAGGCTTGTCAGCGGACCTTGGTTGAAGACCTTGTGGACGAGATGGATGGCGACCTTGTCGACTAGGTGCATGGGGAGGTGCACAGCGAGTAAGCGTACCTTGTAGTCAAGGTGCACGTCGAGTGAGCAGACCTTGATCGCGAGTGGGAAGACCTTGATAGCGAGGTGCACGGATAGTGGGAAGACCTTGACAGCGAGGTGGCAGACCTTGTCGACGAGGTATACGACGAGGTGGTGTACCTTGTTGGAAAGGTGCATTTCGAGTGAGCAGACCTTGACCGCTGGTGGGAAGACCTTGGATTCGAGCGGGAATACCTTGATGGCGAGGCGCATGGTGAGGGAGGGAGACCTTGATAGAGAGGTGTACGACAAGTGGGGAGACCTTGACGGAATGGTGCACGTAGAGGTGGTAGATCTTGTGGGTGAGGTTAACGGCGAGGTTGCAGACCTGTGAGCTTGACAGTTGACACATCAAGGTGGAAACTCGCGAAGGTGACGACGTGCTAGGGTTTGGGCTACGGAAACGGCTAGTTGTCTACTGGAGGGAAGGATGATGGCATGGTGAGGAGGGGCATAGGGCGGCGAGGGGCGGAGGAAAGGACGGCGGCGAGTGGAGGAGGGACGAGCGATGGCGAGGGTGAGGGTGAGGGAGGAGGCAGAGGGCAGCGAGGTGAGGAAAATTGGATCTCGTCAACTTTCAACGAGGGAGGGGATAAGGAGGGTTTCTTTTAGATTACCTAAATGCCCTCTGTGCAAATGACACATGGCGATGTGCTGCAGGGCTGATCAGTCTATCCTAGGCACGAATTTTCTAGGCGCAAAATTTAACTCCTACGCGCGAAATTTTAGCGGGTTGTGTCGGTAATTTTTTTGGATGGCGTATCCTGGCCGTCTATTGCATGATGAGTGACTCAAACAAATTAATCATATATGATACTTGTTAAAAAAGGGTACCTTTCGAAAAAATTTAGCAATTATTGACCCAAAAAATCAGGAAAAAATACATTATGTCGGTTTGTGCCAAAATATTGGTATAGGTAAGATCCAAAGTATGGTATGAAAATGATCTAGACCTTGTCTAGGGTTTGAGAAGGTACACAAACAAGCCAGAATCTCTTTACGGGTGGGGGAAAACGTGTGGAATCATCAGGGATCAACCTTGGCCAAATGCATGTTTCTACCTAAACTAACAAGAATAAGGGTAAAAGTATGGTCAACCGTCGTTCGTGGCAGGTCGAAGGGGTAGGAGCCCATGTTTAAGGGTTTCACTTAAAAATGAGAATAGAGCACCAAAATCCTTTCCAAATCTTCCATGTGGCACTACCATATTTATGAAAGTGTGGTGGGAAGTTGATATAGGCAGAACCCAACCACTAGGTGAGCCTTTTCACATGCATGCATGATAACACTATAAAATTAACTAATAACCCCCCGGGTGAGCCTAGAGGGAAATCTTGTGGAATTAGCGATCAACCTTGGTCTCCCATGTTTCTATATGACCTAACCTAATAATAATAATTAATAAGGTATAAAAGTCCATTGGTTAACCTTCGTTGTGGCAGGTCAAATGGGTAGATCTTTATGGCCATGTAATAGGGTTTCACATGGAAACCGAGCACACATGAGTGCCAGAATCATCGATCCCTCCAAATATTGCATGTATGAAAGTCATTGCATGTGTTCTTTTCCAAACCACCTTGATCCACATGAACACACTCTCCAATGGATGTGGTGATGCAACTTCTATCACACTGGTGCATCATTCCATGTGTGGCAGTTGCGCATTCCAAGGCCTTTTTGGGCATTCTAACCATGGTTTGACACATGGTATCTAGAGTCATTGCATGTGTTCTTTTCCAAACCACATTTGATCGACATGACCACACACACTCCAATATATGTGGTGATATAACTTTTATCAGACTAGTGCATCATTCCCAGGGGCTTTTCGGGCTTTCTAACCATAGTTTGACACATGGAGTATCTAGAGTCATTGCATGTGTTCCCTTTTCCAAACCACCTTGATCGACATTACCACACACACTCCAATGGATGTGGTTATATGCCACTTCTGTCACACTGGTGCATCATTATTCCTATGGGATTTTTGGGCTTTCTGACCATGGTTTGAAACATGTAGTATCTAGAGTCATTGCATGTGTTCTCTTTTCCAAACCACCTTGATCCACATGACCACACACACTCTAATGGATGTTGTGATATGCAACTTCTATCTCACTGGTGCATCATCCACAGACACTCCAATTGATGTGGTGACTTCTATCACACTAGTGCATCATTCCGTGTGTAGTTGCATTCTAGGGGCTTCTTGCGCTTTTCTGACCATATGGTTTGTCACATGCATTGACAGTATCTAGAGTCATTGCATGTGTTCTCTTTTACAAAACTACATTCATCCACATGAGCACACACACTCCACCAATAGATGTGGTGATGTAATTTCTGTCACACTAGTGCATCATTCCATGTGGCACTTGCATTCATATGTGTTTTTGGGATTTTTTGACCATGGTTTGACACATGGAGTCTCTAGAGTCATTGCATGTGTTCTTTTCCAAGCCACCTTGATCCACATAACCACACACACTCCAATATGGATGTTTCTATCACACTGGTACATCATTCCATGTTGGCAGTTGCATTCCAGAGGCTTTTTGAGCTTTCTGACCATGGTTTGACACATGGAGTATCTACAGTCATTGCATGTGTTCTCTTTTCCAAACCACATTGATCCACATGAGCACACAAACTCCAATATATTTGGTGATGCAATTTCTGTCACACTGGTGCATCATTCCATGTGGTAGTTGCATTCCTATGTGTTTTTGGGCTTTTTGACCATGGTTTGACACATGGAGCCTCTAGAGTCATTACATGTGTTCTTTTCAAACCACCCTCATCCACATGAACACACACACTCCAATATGGATGCTTCTATCACACTGTTGCATCATTGCATGTGGGTAGTTGCATTCCAGGGGAATATTGGGCTTTTTTACCATGGTTTGACACATGCATGGAGTATCTAGATTCATTGCATGTGTTCTGTGTTCCAAACCACATTGATCCACATGAGCACACACACTCCAATAGATGTGGTGATGCAACTTCTGTTACACTGGTGCATCATTCGATGTGGCAGTTGCATTCCTATGTGTTTTTGGGCTTTTTGACCATGATTTGACACATGTAGTCTCTAGATTCATTGCATGTGTTTTTTCCAAACCACCTTGATCCACATGACCACACATGCTCCAATATGGATACTTCTATCACATTGGTGCATCATTCCATGTTGCCAGTTGCATTCCAAAGGCTTTTTGGGCTTTCTGACCATGATTTGACACATGGAGTATCTAGTGTCATTGCATGTGTTCTCGTTTCCAAACCACATTGATCCACATGATCACATACACTCCAATAGATGTGGTGATGCAACTTCTTTCACACTAGTGCATCATTCCATGTGGCAGTTGCATTCCTATGTGTTTTTGAGCTTTTTGGCCATGGTTTGACACATGGAGTCTCTAGAGTCATTGCATGTGTTATTTTCCAAACCACCTTGATCCACATGACCACACACACTCCAATATATGTGTTGATGCAACTTCTATCACACTAGTGCATCATTGCATGTTGGCAGTTGCATTCCAAGGGCTTTTTCGCTTTCTGACCATGGTTTCACACATGCATGGAGTATCTAGAGTCATTGCATGTGTTCTCTTTTCCAAACCACATTGATCCACATGAGCACACACACTCCAACAGATGTGTCGTGATGTAACTTCTATCACACTAGTGCATCATTATTTTGGCAGTTGCATTCCTATGTGTTTTTGGGCTTTTTGACCATGGTTTGACACATGGAGTCTCTAGAGTCATTGCATGTGTTTTTTTCCAAACCACCTTGATCCACACACACACTCCAATATGGATGCTTCTATCACACTGGTGCATCATGCATGTTCGCAGTTGCATTACAGGGGCTTTTTGGGCTTTCTGACCATGGTTTGACACATGGAGTATCTAGAGTTGCATGTGTTCTATTTTCCAAAACCACATTTTTGATCCACATGAGCACACACACCCAATAGATGTGGTCATGCAACTTCTGTTACAATGGTTTGATCAGAGAGGTAGACATTCCAGGGGTTTCACATGGAAATTGAGCACACGAGTGCCAAAATCGCTCCAACTTGCATGTGGCACTACCATATAAACTAATAACAAGAATTAATAAGGTATAAAAGTCCATTAGTCAACAATCGGTTTGGCAGGTCAAGGGGTAGATCTGTGTGGCCATGTATTAGGGTTTCGCATGGAAATCGAGCACACGAGCGCTAGAATCATCCCTCAAAATCTTGCATGCGGCACTACCATATGTATGAAAGTGTGGGATGTTGATATAGGAACAACCCAACCCCTGGGTGAGCCTGTTCACATGCATGTATGTTGAAACTCCGCCGACGTCGTATATATATGAAGAATTTGATCTAGAGAGGTAGACATTCCTAAAAATGATTTACTGGAAAATTAGAAGAAATCGAGTGGGTTTTGCATTTTGCATTGACATGCCTAAAGTTGATTAACTGCAAAAGAAATCAAGTTGTACACCATTTCCCACTCGTGTGTTTTGCATTGACACGTGTGTTGTACACGTTTCCCACTCTGTGCGCTCCCACCGGCCAACTGCCCAATCGTCTCTCGGTCATTTAAAAGACCACTAGCCACATTGTTTCCCCCATTTATCCACTCCATCCACTCATCCCTCTGCACTCCTAAGTATAGAAGGAAGCCCTAACAACAAGTACAAGACTGTTGTCGCAAAGATGAAGAGATCAAGATTGGTGGTCACCGAGGACACCAAGGTCATCATCTACGAGTAGGCAACCAATGTCATCACCAAGAAGGAAGCAGATAACAAGGTCGACAAGGAAGCGGTTGTAGATTAGGTGGTGTAGTTGGTCTACGATTACTGCAATGACAGCGAAGATGAAGAACCTACGGATCCGTTCATGTTCAAGCAGGAAGTCAGCAATAGAAAACCAGAGGTAATTAGATATAAACTTTGAATGGGTTTTATGATTTTACTATTCATATTTTTATAGGGTTTTGATCTGGTAGTTTGATTAATTAATTTGCTCAGCGCCTAGTAGTTTTATGGTCATCTTTTGTTGGTCATTTTGATCTTCCCCTAGTGATTCCAGTTGCACATATTCTAGTTTGATTTGATCTGCCCCTAGTAGTTCTAGGCGCATATTTTGTAGTTTGATTGATCTGCCATACGTTCTAGTGATATAATTTCATATGGAGTTCAGATGTTATCTAGGTTGTGTTCATGTTGTTCAATGTATAGTTCGATTTGTATCATAAAAGTAACATATATAATAATAATCATATGAGCTCCTGATTACAATAATAGAAATTAATATTCTGTAATTTAAAACCAATGTCTAATTTATTGAAACCTTGTTAAAATTAACTTAACAAATTATTTGTTTTGATATATGAAGCACCATTTTGTTTTCTTAAGTAAATATACGTGTAACTTTTTTGCAATAGTAACAGTAAGTATGTGTAAATTTTATGCAATAGTAACATTTGTGCAAACACAAATGGAGTTCAGATTTAATATTTTCTATTTTAACTTAAGTGGAGTCACATATACATTAATGTATATGTTAAATACTAGATCATGCATGTTATCCAATCTCTATTATAGTTATGTATGTATATGAACAAATGCATTAAAATGCTGAAAATGTGTCTAGATAGTTCTGTTATATTGTTAAATTCCTAACTAATTGAGTATATTTAGGAGAAATAAATTCCTATTTATACCATGTTTAAACTGAATAAAACTAGCTACACATAATTTATTTTTATTTTACCAATTTACTGATAAGATGAATGGAAATAATTACTCCATCTGTCCTAAAAAGGATGTCTCAGTTTTGTTAAAATTTGGATGTATCCATATATACTGAAACTTGTATAGATTCATTCAAATTATTTGAAAGAATGGAGGGAGTATAATTTTATATAGCACTTATTTGATCATATATGCATGCAAACAGATATATGTTTAATGGGATAGTTTGTTCAAAAGTTGGTTCAACTTGTGAGCACATGCTAAAATTAATCTCTCAACATAGCCCTTTCCTAGTTTGATCTCATGATTTTGGGGTAGCAATATAAATTTATTCATTGACTTCTTCTCTCTACTTGCTAATTCGCAGGAACTAGATAGCGATGTCGGTGAAAGTATGTGCTCTAGGCATGCAAAATACTGCCACGTACTAAAGCAGATGAGGAATGGGAGGTTCCCCTTCTGCCAAGGTCCCAACGCGTTCAAGTGCCCCTTTTGTGTAAGAATCATTGCGCAAGACCTGAGCAACATCGTGTAGCATGCCAGGAGCATTGCCCATGGAGGTCAGCGGCGTCCACATCATACAAAGGCCAAGTACGCCGCCTTCGAGGTTTACTTGACCAAGTATGCCAACCTTGGTCACATCTCTCTATGGCCCTAACTAGCTCCTTGCCTACTACCTGTTGTCGCCTCCAGTTGCCTCTATTGCTGCCTCCTATTGCCTCTGCTGCCGCATCTTGTTGCCTTTGCTACCTCCAGTTGCCTGTTACCTATTGCTGGCTCCTATTTATGTAATGTGCGTACTGTTATATATCATTTCGGTTGTGTAATTAAGTTCTACTATTACTATTATATGCAATTAGTATGTGGTGGTTGTGATCGAACCTATTTAACTAGCATTTGTATATATCATCAGTACCTTTTAAGTAGTTTGTTATGATTGTTCCTGGTTGCACATATTTCCCACCTTTCAAAATATTTTTTTAGTGTGAATCTTTGAGAAACACACATGATTGTTCCTGATTTTGCAACAATATATAAAATCCATTGTTGTTCCTGGTTGCAACTGTTTTAAATCAACAAAAGATAAATACACATTACTTGCAACCATGATTTTCCTACTTGCAACGAGTTTGGTACAACAAATTAAAGACATATAATGAATACTAAAAACAACTGACTAGCTAGCTAGCTAACTAAACAGCCAACAAAAGATCATTCTTTGCAGTTACTGATGATCATTTCTTCTCAGAAGTTCTGACAGTGAGCATGAAACTCATTTCTCTTACTGGTTTCTAAAATGTCAAAACCAAGAGAAGAATACATCCATAATTCAATACTTATTTCCACAATTTCCAACAACAAAAAGAACACATCCTAAAGTCACTGCCACACTAAGCATCATCATGAACCAAACATGCTTGCATTCCATTTCTTTTCTCATTTTCTTCAACCTCAATTTAGATATCTTTAGATCCGTGTCTCTATATGCTAGCCTCATCTCAATCATCATATTATCATCTGCCTTCTTACATAGCTAGGCAAGCATTCTCTACATTTGTGTTGGCCATGGGTTGTCCATCTTGTACAAGAAACAACACACCTCATCTGGACAACCTAAAAAAATTCTACCAATGTCTACACAATAGGAGACAACCTTCCTAGCAGGAACATGGTTTCACTGGCATCTCCAACTAGGATCTAGCTCCTTCCTACCAATCTCTTGATCTATGATGGAAATTGGCAGCTCCCCATCGATTCCAACCCAACTCTACAGAACAAGTCAAGGAAAATCTTAAATTCATCTAACTGCTATACCCCTAGCTAGAACAGATTCAGGGAGGAAGACCAAATTTACCTGGTTCACAATGTCGCCCTCTCCTACCAGCTCGCGCATCCCCATGTTAGCCCTCTTCCTCCACTACGGCAGCCGACGGTAGCGACAACAGCGGCGGTGGAGACGATGTGGTGCGGTCTGGTGCGGTGCGGTCATGGCAACGACTCGTTATGGGGCCACACGTAGCTCTAGTGTGGGCCCCACTTGTCGTTGGGTGATAGGGGTCCCTTCCACTCACCCAAATCCACTCACCTCCCAGTGCTCGGAAAACCCTCTCCATGACGGCCAAATCACCCCCCCCCCCCCCAACCCTCCCCGACGACGGACAAATCCCCTCCCCTCCTTGGCGATGGACAAATCCCCCCGAGTGATGACCAACTACCCTCCCCTCCTCAGCGAAAATGGCTGCAACACAAGTACTCCTCGACTTACTGCCCTTCACCATGTCACCTCCTCGTTCTAGGTTCACCGCATCAGTGCTCCATCTAGGTCACCAACGATGGATCTTGGCCTCTGTGTCACCGCCCCATTCAAGGGCAACGCGTCGGCATTGTTGTCTATGTCACTGTATGATCTTGAAGTAGTCACCAAATTAATGCCCCAAATTGGTGTTTTTCATAGCTATGTTAGTGCTAATGGATAATATTATGATATTAACTGTTTACAACTAGCCAATGATGAAGATGTGGCACTTAGCATGTTGATGGGATGATCTGCATCTACTTTGTGTCTTTGTACAATCACTATGGCTCTACATCTCCTTGGCAGATACAGATTCATCTCATTGACTTGTGTGTGATATCTTACTATGGATCCCACATTATATATTGATGTAGGTCATTGTCTTCTTCACATGCATTTGTCTAATGATTAAAGTGTAGCATATAGCACGTGTTCTGTACAAACACATTTGTTGTGCATGCTTCTTGCTATATGCTCGATTATCTCATTGATTTATGTGTGCTTTTTTAGTATGAGGGCCAAATTGTTGTTTTTCATAGCTATATGTTAGTGCTAATGGATAATCTTATGATATTAATTTTTTACAACTGGCTAATGATGAAGATGTGGCACTTAGCATGTTGATGGGATGATAAGCATCTACTTACTATCTTTGTATGGCCACTATGGTTGTACATGCTCCTTGGTATATACATATTCATCTCACAAGATGATGCTTGTAGTTGTGACCAAACCATATGCTTTTGAATTTGATTCTTGTAGTTCACTAATTATTATTTGATTTTTCTAGTTAGCAAGTCTCCAAATGGCTATGCTGTCGAGGGTAGAATTAGAAAGAGGCGCCTATAGAAACAGTGAATACTGCAAAATGGAAAGGCTGATGCAGAAGGAGCATACTGTATATAGCGTAGCATCGAAATACTGGTTTTAAAATTGTTGCTACTAACTCTGATATAGTAGTTAAACCTACTGTACAACATCAAAATAAAACATTCTAATTACTTCTGAAATGGATCGTATGGGCACCTAGAGGGGGTGAATAGGTGCTACTCCAAATTTTAGTTCTTTTTCAATTTTAGGCTTAACACAAATGTAAATTTTCTAGATATGCAATTATGAGAATTTCCCTATATGCCAACTAACTACTAAGCGTGTAAAAAGGAGCGATGTAACCATAGTGGAGCATGTAGAGACACGGGGATTTGTTTGACTATAGTTCCTTCCTTGTTAAGGGAAGTACATCTGCGTTGGAGGGGTGGGCGGTTCTAAGACCACCACGCCACAATAGGCCTCACCCTATACTCCGATGGATCTCGCCACCAAAGGCTTGATCCACCTTTCCGCTATTGGTACCCTTCGAGGCGGGAACTAGTGTCTTTACAACGCTAGCGGGGCACACATTCACAACTGAATTGGAGGTTCCCGTGATGACAACAAGCTGCCACAAGAACAAGGATTATCAAATAATCAAAACTAGGATCTAGATATTTGCAAGAAATACTAGATCAAGAATCCCCCAAGTGAATGGAGGGGAAGTTGAGTGCTCGATTGGTGTTGATGAAGATTGAGGAATCCTCCTTAAATTCCCCAAAGATCAAAGCCTTTGGGTGGGTGAGGATGAAGATCTCGCTTGGAACTTGAAGAACAGGTCTGAGCTTTTTCAAATGAATCAAGAGTTCTGTCAGGAGGATCAATTGGGGTATTTATACCCCCTACCAAAACTCAGTCGTTGGAGATTTTTGGGGCCGGATAATCCAGCCCAAGTAGGGGCCGGATTATTCAACCGGGGCAAAGCTCCGCCATAGAGTCGGATTTTCCGGAAGAAAATCCGCCCCCATACCGCATGACACGCCTTGGCTGCCTTTTCTAAAAATCCTGGGGGGGGCGGATTATTTGGCCGAGGCAAAAACTCTAGCCCTGGCCGGACAATCTAAAGGATATTCCGCCCCCATACTACATGAAGCGCCTTGTCCACCTTCGTCGATTGAGCTAGGGAAGATAATCCGGACCTTGACAGGGGCAGATAATCCGGCCCTTGATAGGGGCAGATAATCCGCCCCCAAAACCTGGTTTGGCTTCTTTTTATATACGCACTTATCTGCAGCACTCAACACACATCAAATCTTCCTTGGTATTGTTATCTAATACACAAAACTATAGGGATTAAGAAATGTTCTTTCAACTGCAATGTCTATTTAGGTTTCTAAAACGAATGCTAGCTTAATCGATGTCATATCTGATGATGATGATGATGATTATGTGAAGCAACATGTAGTCAAGAGACCTAAGAAAGTGAGGTTCGGAGCATCTGATGATGATGTGAAGCAACATGTAGTCAAGAGACCTAAGAAAGCGATATTCAGCGCATCTAATGATGATGTGAAGCAACTAGTCAAGATACCTAAGAAAGCGAGGTTCAGAGCATCTGATGATTTTGTTAGAATCAACAAAGCTAAGAAAACTAGGATCAAAACTCAGGTGTTTAAATTATAATACGTTTAATGTATATACAGTCTATTCCTTTTGAGAGTTTAGTTCCATATATCATTTAGACATTCATCATTTTTGCCTAATAGGATCTGGCGTCATCTCTAGTATACAAGAGAAATTGTGAATCCAGGTTGTCATAGGGCATGTTCATTTGTATCTACTTGTCATAGTTAGAGGGGGTCTAGAACTCAGTACTAAGTGGTAACAAGCAATTTTATTTGAAACTACAATGTAAGTCTGTAACTGTTTGTTTAATATATGATTCTTTTGTTTTTGGTGCACAGACTCTGCCATGCAATTCAAGGTTCATGTTCTATCTAGCCACAACTGAATGTGAGAGTGTGCCCTCCAAAGTGCTTGGGCGCACCTACAAAATTAACCTCGAGAAAAGAAAGAAAGAACAGGACTATCATGGGAGGTGAAGGATGGAAGCAATTCATTACACAGAACGATCTTACTAGGAAAGAAATGTTACGTTTTTCTTTGACAGGACCCATGCCAAGGATAACTGTTCTATATATCTGTGGTCTTGGTGGCAAGGAAGACTTATATGAATCTATGGTTGTCGTCCAAATATGTCACCTTACCGATGATGATATGGAACACCTCCTAAATGCCCTACCACCAATCAACACCTTCATCGGGGTTCCATTTGTGACCCGTTTGACAAGGACAAATCTTGTCCAACATAAGATGGTATGATAACTACCTTTGTTTGTTCCTTATATGGCTCCATATATAACTTATGGTGGTCGTCTGACATGATTTCTTCTTTTTTTAATTCACGACGCGACACGCATAGATTACCTATGAAAGTGGTTTCCTTCATGGACATCCCTGATGATGGCATGGCTAGAGTATAACTAGGAGATTTTGACATCACCCCAATTGCATACAAGACTGACCCAAATGGTCATATAGTCTTCAGCAATCAGGGGTGGAAGAAATTCCGCTAGAGTGAAGATGATATAAAGGTTGGACAAGATGTGCTAATCACTAGCAGGAACACCACATAAGAGATGTTGGACATGAAGTTTGTGTTCGAGACCATCTAGAGTAGTTTTGGTTGGGAATTGTTAAGTTTAACTAGTATGACGTAGTCTGGAACAGTTAATTAGTCATTTGAAACCTAGTGTATATATAATATATTTGCCTATTTATAGAATATATTTGCCTATTTAGTCTATTTTTGGAAGATTTTTCCAGGTATGGTTATGATTGCGTGAACTAGAAGTTACTACAAAGAATTATGGAAGCTACTACAAATAATTCTGAAAGCTTTCCTGCCCACATGCATTCTGGTCATTTGGGCTGCTTGCGAGAGGGTCTCTGCTCGTGAGTTCGAGCGATTTTGATGAGACTCTGATCTCTGTGAGATATTTTGAATCAGTAATTACAACTTCAGTGATATGAGTAAAAGTTGAAAGATAGTACTTACACATAATTATGAAATCTACCACATAGAATTCTAAAAGCTACTAAAAGTAAATATATTGAATTCTAAAAGTACTAAAAATAAATACATCACAATTTTATCTGAAAGGTAATACACATACAACACAATATAGATTTCTAGTTAGAATAGACCTGAACACGCTAGCAAATAATCTAGGATGAATATAAGATTCATTCTCCCTATATATTTCATCATCGGCGGCTCCCGGGTGCTACATCACATGTTTAGATAACTCTATCCATTTGTAGTGTGCTGCCAATATCTTGTCTAGAGGGTAAGGCCACTATATACGTTCCTGCTGCTGATGACCTAAGCCATGAAATACCATTGTTGGTTCCTCTTCCCACGCTTGAACATCATGATTGTACAGTCTTATATAATTCTTGCAGTATATGCAACTGGGTTTGAATGTGGGGTGCAACCTGGTGTCGATGGAGATAGACTGATGGAAATCAACGAAGAGGGCACGAATTCCAATGTCACCAACAGCCTCGAGAGAGTGATCTCCGTGTACACCCGCTACAACACCGGTTGAACTTTGGCAAAATCCTTGTTCAACACAAGAAGCAGATCACCATCTGACTCCACAAGGTAAAAACTATAGGTTCCGCGTATTTTTCCAAGACTAGGGGCTGCAATTATTTTGGACATCATGGCTGTGCTCATGCGCTGCTCTAATTGGAAGTTGGTCATCATGATGTCTCCATTCTCAAGTATTGCATATACTTCCCCTCGGAATGGCGTCATGCAGTTCAGAAGCACATCGGGTGCTAGCGAATAAATTCATTCTCCAAATGATTCATTGAATTGCCCTATTGGGGTGCTCTCATCGGCCCATGCAATAATCCCCGGATAATTTGTGGAAACGAACACTATCGTCAGAGACTTCATCACAATGACAGATTGCAGAATATCAGAGGGTATGTGTGCTTGAAACTCAGTGTTGGACTTATGAGTGATTGGGTTTAGAAGCCGAATCTTGTACGACTCCACCCTTTGAGCAAGCACGATGACGCCACAAGAAACACCGATGATGTAGAATCTTTGGAAGAAGAGGACAGTTAGCCCTAAGATGTTTACAATGGAAAATACAAATAAATGAATGTTATATATATCAGATGAATGTGAACCTGCGATGGACATCCATTAGATTCGTCATGAAGCAACAACCAGTGGCGAGGTTGAGGAAGGTGAAGTCGTTGATGTCTGGAAGTGTGTGATATATCAGAATTTGGAATTCAGGCTCTTTTAAAGTGTGGCTCCAATCAGCACAGACCTCCTGACAAGCATCATAGGTGTCGATGTACTCCTCTTTCTCCAGCAAGTAGTCGATGATCTTGCGAAGTGGGTAGGCCAGGAGATTAGACCAGTTCACCTTCATCCGGATGCTAGCCATGGCTTACGTGTGGGAATGGTTCCTATTGATCGAGGAAGAAAGAAGAACATGTTGACTAGGAACTTCCACTTCGAGGAGGAAGAAAGAAAAAACAAGGAGATGAGGAGAAGAAGAGGATAAGACAAGTAACTGTCACTGCGAGGAGACCAAGGAGACGAACAGGAACTGTCACTGCAAGTTTGGATCAATGTGTTTTTGTAAGAACTAGCGCGTGAACTATTTGAGTGCTTCTTTTAGAACTGGCGCATGAACTGCCATGCACTGTGCGGTCGAGGAACTTGCGAGTTTGGATCAATGGTGTTGATTATGCTTGTTATGATTTTATTTTCTTGTGTTTGTTATGATTCATGATATGGTACAAGGAGAGTGAAACGACTAGTTCTAACGAAGAACGTTTGGTGATCTAGCGGTTCGAGCTGTGCGCTACTAAACCGGTGGCCGTGTGTCCGATTCCGTCCAACTCATACTTCTGAAAATAGATTTTTGTGTCATTTAATTTCTTATATCAAATAGACTGATATGTGGGACTGGCCAAAAACCATTTCTAGATTGAGCCCTTCCATGAAGTACTACCGTGCATACTGCACTGACAGGTGGGGTTAGTTCATGGATGACGCGTTCGTTGGAAAAAAATGATTCAAACATGCACCTCGACGATATCCATGATGATTATACGCGAGACGGATTGGATAATTGGGCTTCAGGGTCAAGGACAAAATCCGCGATGATTTCACCATGTTGAAATCCAGAAACATCATGAATGACCAGACCAGAGGCCCTCCGAGCCCCTCCCGACGAAAAAACTAGACCATCACGGATCCACGATATTTTAAGGTAGCGTCATGAAAAAAACGTCATGTATCATCCATACTCTTGTAGTGTTTCGAGATGTTGGTGTTGTGCGTGAGTGCATACGCCAGTAGCTTTTCATAGCTGCAAAGGCTGTGTTGGCCCTTGTCCACATGCAGCATCCGAAGGTGGACTTAGAGGTTGTTGCTGAAGGGCCACCAGCACCTCCAGATGGCTTGGCTTAGAATATGCAGCCGCACTATCGGGCGATTGCACAACCCACAGAGGACATCATTCGATTGTTTGATAAACGTATGCACGTCATTCTCTAACTACATCAGTAGCATTAAACCTGCATAGGACATGTAGATGATGTACAATTTTAGTAACCCAAGAGGGCTTTGTAGCCCATGTAATGTTGTTGTATGTTTGTATATATTGATGCGAGTGTATTTTTGTTGCACCTTTTCGTTAGCCTAATGCAAATCAATATCAGTTCCTTGCCAACCTATCAGTTGAGTTGCAACTGGGCTAGAGTTTTCAAGGACTCGATTATGGGTTGTGTTCAGCTACTCAGGATGGAGCAGTAGATAGTTAATTGAGTTTATCAGATGAAGTCATCGAGGAGGCGTAGCCCCCGAGTGCATTGTATATGAAAAATAAAAAAGGGAATGAACTCATAGTTGAGGAACTTAGATTTATTTATTGTAGGATAGCAGGTACATGTTTTGGCTAAGTAGCCTTATTGAAATGTAAAAACATCTTGGGTAAGAAACGTTGTAGCTGTGTGACGTTCCAAGGGTTGGAGTATTCGACTCTAGTTTCAATGTCCTTAAGGCGATAGGCGCCACCTGGGATCACCTCAGTGATGATGTAAGGTCCCTCTCAGGCGGACTCGAGCTTCAGGTGACCTTTTTGTTTAAGGCGCAAGACGAAGTCTCCTTTGGAGAAGGACCTTGGTCGCAGCCATTGGCTATGGTAGTTACGGAGGTTCTACTGGTACACCGTCGAGCAAACGGTGGCAATGTCTCGCGCCTCGTCTAGCAGGTTGACGTAGTCTTCGAGTGTGGTCGTGGATTCACTATAGGCAACAACCCGTGGAGCCTTGTAGCACACTTTGGCGGGTAACACCGCCTTAGCACCGTGCACCATGAATTAAGGTGTGTAACCAGTGGTGTTGTTTAGAGTTGTGCGTAGGATCCACATCATTGAGGGAAGTTCCTCAGCCCATGCTCCGGCGGCTTGCTCGAGAGGCTCAAGGAGTCACTTCTTAATGCCATTGCAGACGTGGATGTTAGCCTTTTCGACTTGACTGTTGGTTTGGGGATGTGCCATGGAGGCGTAGCTGATGTTGATGCCCATCCGCTCGCAGAAGTCTTGGAACTCCTTCGAGGTGAAGTTTGTGCCGTTGTCGGTGATTATGCTATGAGGCACTCTGAATTTGTAGACGATGGACTCAAAGAACTTGATGGCGATGGTGCCATTTTGGTTGGTGACAAGGGGTAACCTCGGCAATGCCCATGTTATGGACTTAGGGTTTCATGGAAAAGAGAATGCTAGGGATTTTGTTAGCTGATCAGACAAACAAGGGAGTTGAAGTCGTCTGATTTCTTATGGACAATATGATTACAGATTGCTCAAGAATTTTTCGGTACCTCTCCATTGGCTCTTCCTAGACTTTATATAATAGGCTAGGTCCTAAAGACGTATATGGATAGGTTACGAGTTACAATTATAACACTAATACAATGTCGGTTTCTACCCTTTCATTATCTAACAAGATATGCCTTCCTTCCGTCGGATGCTTCCTGGTCCTTCTTTGATTCTACTTGGGCTTCACGGGCTATAATCCTTCATGTAACTAGGGTAACTAATCATAAGGATCCAAGTAATCATACCCATGTTAGTAGACTCCGAGACTCCATCCAAATTGTAGGTTCGGGTTGAGTCTCAAAGACAATTTTCGCCGTAAGCCGAAGATTTCTTATTAAGTATTTTTTAATTTTATTTGTTTTAATCATTGTAGGGATTTGGTACGATAGGTCGGATGCATCTGGTGGATCGGGAATCAGTTAATTGCTACTGGGCAAAAACACTATGAATCTACATCAAATTCAAGTCCCCAGGCTCGAACTCGGTATTTTCTAGCGTAATTCTTTTCGGGGCGTTGAGGTCTTATGGAATACTAAATTCCAATGCTATTATTTTGGGTACCCAACGCGTCCGTCGAGATTTTTCATCGTATCATCGGCACGGCTAATTTATTGGCAAAGCACATTCATGTGCGTTTACCAGGCCACACATGACGGATCCTGGGGTCTTACCTTCATGTTGTGGACATGACATTCAGACTTATTATGGCGTCGGGCACGGTCTGAGGTTTTTTTGAGATCGTCGACTGCCTTGTTTGGCTGTTGGAATTGCTGAAGTTGTCAATTTTTTATTTTTTGGGTGAGATATAAACACTCTCGATGGGAGAAACTGTCTGAGGATACAATGATGTAGTACTCATAGGTTCATATATTTTTTGACTCTGTTGGAGTTTTTTATTGGGTGCGCTTTCAATGCATGAGGATAATATTTCTTCGGGTCCTGCTTGACTCTGTTTGTAGAGCGTATTTTCTATCGGGTGCGCGACAGTTCTCCTGATGGGAGTAGCCCCCGAGCCTTTGTTCGTATGATTGCATCAGGACATATCGAATGCTTTCATCAGGACATAGGCTCAAAGTAACATCTCTATCTAAGGATGCACCCAAATTAGTACTTGATTACTCCAATCCCGCATCAAAAAATTAGCGGGTGCACGGCCAGTGGTCCCGATGGGAGTATCCCCCAAGGCTATGTTCAGATGCTTGTATTAGGACATAGTCTCGAAGTTTAATTATGATTTCCTTATGCAATTCTTTTTGTCTGGCAATTTTTTATTTAAAGCCTAAGACGAAGGTACATGTTTCGGCGTAATTGCCTAGCCGTTGGCCTTATTGGAAGTAAAGTGCGGAGTCTCGTGGCTAAGAAGCCTAGCCATAGGCCTTATTCACTGTAAATTACAAAAAAGAAATTTCTAAGCATAGAAACGTTGGAGCTGCGCAATGTTCCATGGGTTGGAGTACTTGACTCCTATTTTCTTGTCTTGGAGGCGATATGCCCTGCCAAGGATTACTTCTATGATGATATAAGACCCTTCGCATGGTGATTCCAGTTTACGGTGACCATCTTGCTTGAGGCGAAGGACCAGGTCCCCTATGACGAAGTACTTGGGACGCAGTCGATGACTGTGGTAGTTGCGTAGATTCTGCTGGTAGATGGTCGCTCTTTGTAAAGTAACGCTGCGAGCTTCGTCGAGTGCATCAACGTCATGTTCAATTGCTTCTCTAGATGCTTCTTCCTCATATTCAATGACCCAGGGGATTCGTGAGTTACTTCGACTGGAAGGACGGCTTCTGCGTTGTGGACCAGAAAGAAGTGTGTTTCTTGTGTTGCATTGTTGGGGTGGTACGTAAGCTCCATAGGATAGAGGGTAACTCATCTACCCAAGATCCTTTTGCTCTGTCATGTGGCGCCAGTAATATTTTCTTGATACCATTGGTGACGAGACCATTGGCCTTTTCCACCTGACCGTTGGTTTGCGGATGGGGAAACAAAGCGTATCTTACTTTTATACCCATCTCCTTGCAATATTCTTTGAACTCACTGGAGGTAAAATTAGTTTCATTGTCAGTGATGATGTTGTTTGGTACTCCGAATCGAAACACTATTGACTTGATGAAATTTACAGCCGAAGTTCCATCTTGGCTGGTGACAGGCATTACTTCGATCCATTTTGTAAACTTGTCGACTGCTACTAGTAGAAAGACATGTCCTCCTAGCAAAGATAAGAGGAGTTTACCCACCATGTTAAGTCCCCATTGAGCGAATGGCTAATCGAGAGGTATGGGGTTTAGTTCTGCGGTAGGTGCATTGGGTTTCGTCACGAAGCGGTGGCATGCTTTGCATGTCCGCACTATATCCTTTGCGTCTTGTAATGTGAGCCAATAAAATCCTGCTCGAAAGGCTTTGGTTGCAATTTCTCGGCTGCTGGCATGATGGCTACATAACCCCTTCGTGTATATCTTTGAGGATGAGCCTTCCTTCTTCAGGTGTGACGCACTGCTGTAGTACGCCTGAGATACTCCTTTTGTATAACTCTCCTTTAATGACTTTGAAAGCTTTAGATCAGCGGGTGATTTGCCATGCATCGATTACATGCTCAGGCAGTTCTCCTCTCATCATGTATGCCACATATGGCTGCATCCATGTGGGTTCCATCATCATAACTTCTTCGGTCTCTCTTCATTGGCTGCAGCCCCAGAGTCACCTTTTGACTTGATCTTCTTGCGTGCCATAGGTGTTGTGACCTCAGAGACCTTTTTAGCTTTAATGGAGCGTTCTTTTATTTCTTTCGAAAAAACTTCGGGTGATATGGGTAAGCATAGGGATTTGATGTTTGCCAACTTTTGGCTTCCTCTTTGCCTGTCTTGCCTATGTGAGATACTTCGCTCCTGTCGAATTAACCTTCCATGATATTATACATGTCTCGATAAGCGATCATCTTATCAGTGATGACATCGCACTTGTTCATTTCTTGCTGTGCGATAATATTTGAATCACCGAATATCTTTAGACGAGTTACAGCGCAGGCTTTAACCATCCACATTCCATGCAACAAGGCCTCATATTCAGCTTCATTGTTTGACGCATTCAGGAAACTCATCTGAAGGACATAACGCATTTTATCGCCTTGTGGTGATACCAATATAAATTCGGCCCCTGCCCCTTCTGTTCTTTTGGAACCGTCAAAGTACATTGTCCGTGCACTAGAAAGGTCTAGCGGACCTGCACATTGTAATCCTATCCACTCAGTAGTGAAGTCAGGCAAAACCTAATACTTAATAGTTTTACGCTTCTCATATGTGATATCTCGAGGGGATAGCTCAATAACCCATAGACAGACACGCCCTATGGCTTCTGGATTGTTGAGTATATTGGAAACAGGTGCCTCATTGACCACTATGATCGGGTGTTCCGAAAGGTAGTGGCGCAGCTTGCATGCTATCATGAAGACTCCATATGATAGCTTATGGTTGTGCGGATACCTTTGTTTGTATGGAGAGAGGACCTCACTTAAGAAATAAACTGGTCTTTGGATGCCATGGGTTTTTCCTTCTTCGGGTCGCCCGACAACCAAAATTGTGCTTACCACCTGGTTACTAGCAGCGATGTAGAGTAATAGGGGTTCTTTTCCTCCTGGCGACACGATGATAGGAGGTGTTGGAACTGTTTTCTTGGGGTTCTCGAAGGCGAGCGATAAATCGACTTAGCTCCACGACTCATCTGGCTAATTGCTGCATGCCATGAAGATTTGTTGGCTTCTTCATTGTGAGTATCGCCTGCATTTTCTCGGGATTTGCCTCTATTCCTCTTGCCGATACAAGGTATCCAAGGAGTTTCCCGTGAGGACTCCAAAGGAGCATTTTGTCGGGTTTAGTTTGATATAGTATTTTTTGAGGTTATCAAATGTTTCCTGAGGGTCGTCAATAAGGGTCGGCCCTTGCTTTGTTGTGACTATGACATCGTTGATATATACCTGCATATTCCCTCTGATTTGACTTCGAAGGCAATTTTGCATCATCCGTTGATACATGGCACCCATGTTTTTGAGTCTGAAGGGCATTTTGGTGTATAAGAATACACCATAAGGCATGATAAATGCTATTTTATCCTGGTCTTCCTCCTTCATCTTAATCTGGTGATTCCCTGAGTATGCGTCTAAAAAGGAAATGCGTTCACACCCCACGGTTGCATCGATTCGCAGTAGTGGGAAGTGATCCTTTGGATAGTGTTTGTTCAATGCGGTGAAGTCAATGCACATGTGTAGTTCTTTTGTATTTTTCTTTGGGACACATATTGGATTGGCGACCCACTCTACTTTCTTGATTTCTTTGATAAATTTGGCATCCGTTAGGTGATGGAGTTCTTTTCCAATGGCATGCGTTTGGGTTCCGCAAAATGGCGAAGTGGCTGCTTTACCGGCTTGGCGTCGGGATTTAAGTTAAGAGCATGCTCAGCGAGTTCCCTGGGGATTCCTGGCTTGTCAGATGGTAACCATGCAAAAATCTCCCAGCGCTGATGGAGGAGCTCAATGAGTGGGCTTTCCTATGCGGGACCAAGATTGCATGCCACAAATGACGTCTTCTTTGAGTCTGTAGGGTTGATGACTGCAAGTGCATAGATCGTTTGTAGCTAGTTTGGAAATAAAAATATCGATCCCACAGGGAGCAGTAGGCGAAAGACTAAACTGATTTTAACTAACTAAGTGTAGTACTAAAGGAATAACTTTGAGATGCAAGAAAAGTAAAATTGTTTTTGGGTTTTGATTGAACGAAGCAATTAAAGTAAAGTAAAACTTAATGTATAAAGTAAGAATCACGTATGTAAAAGAACTTGGAACTGCAATAGGGAAAGAGGCGTTCTCAGGGAGTGGTGGATACACCACTAGCAATTTAGACTTAAGCAATCAAGATTATTATAACGAATATTCTCATGATATGTATGTTTGTGGGAGGAGCTCCATATATGGACAAATAGGCAGCAACCACTGCTCACATCATCCTTCATAACCACAACTGACAGATAAATGACATCAATCATATTATCCCGCTATTAAGGGATTTCTCCCGTGGCATGGACATGGCTTTATGAGTTCTCCTTCTTCCCCAAGTTAGTACGTAAAGAATGACAACATCTTTATAGTCACAGTAAGTGATATCATCCCTCTGTCTACCAACAAGTAACCCCCTTCATCGAGTCCCCATAAGAGGCAAATATTAAGGAGGTGCACAACTCCCAACATCAAGATGAAGACAATTAACACATACACATAATGATGTATAACATAATAACCTCTATCTTGTCTCAATCATATGCTAGGGTTTCTCCATCTCCCCGATAACTAAAGATCTACTCAGACATGGAGACAATCAACATCATGGCAATGGTAATGGGAGCAATTGTCAATGAATAGTTCTTATATAAATCCACAACGAGTACGGAAATTACAACAAGATCTAGATGGGATGAAGATGGGTTGGATGGAGATGATGGTGGTGTAGCGGTTGATGAAGATGAAGATCGATGCCTTGGCCTCCCAGATCTGCGTAGGGCAAAGATGGATCCCTTGGGCACGTTCCCCCTCAAGATGCCTTCCGGGGTGAGGTTTCAGCGATTTCTAGGTGTTCTGTATGTCGTCTCGCTGATCCAGTTGCACGGGGTGAAACTATTTGAGGAGGCGGTGGTGGCGCCAACTATACGACCGCAACTATACGGCCAGAAAGAGTATTCTGGTCATATAGTTGGTCGTTAAACTCTCTAGATGCCTTGGTCGCTTCGGGTTTTATTCTGGTGTTATTGATATTTCCCAAATAAGCGATTTACGTTGTTTTTTACTCCTTTTCTCCCCAGTACAACTGCTCCAAGGATTGTGTCCATTGTATCCATCATCTGTCCTGATCCTGGTGAAAATAGACATAAAATGTGTGCGTGAACGCCCTAAAATACCAAGGTCCTACAACTACAATGCAAAATAATAATATAAAACATGATGCAGATATGCACTCATCAAATTCCCCAAGTTTAGACTCTTGCTCATCCCGAGCAAGTTTAGCTTAATGGATGTGATCCTCATATTCATGAAGCTGAGTCGATAAAATAAATGAGGCAGTTGTAGCATGTGTTTATCATATATGATACATAGGAATAAGTTCATGAATAGTACCTTACTCGAACCATTCGAATAATATTAGAAGGCTTCCACACCTTAGTGATCAACAGTTCATAAAATATGAATCTCAACATGATGTAAAAGTATTCGGTTCAACCGAATGAGTCAGCAAGGTAGTCCCAAGTGTTTTAGGATTAACATATTCACTTGGGATTCAAAATCTCAAAACACTTCTTTGTCATACCACAATATAGTGGTGTATGCCTATTTTCTCTTTGCACATTCGCTCTTTTTCTTCTTCTCTCTTTTTATATATATGCTCAAACTTTTGTTTAAGTGTTGTGCAAAGAAGCTAGTCATACATTCCACTTCATGTAGGAATCCAAAGTTTAACAATCTCAATTACCAAATTCCAATTGTATATGAAGCATATTTATGACTTCAAGATTCTACCTCGACTTGTCCTCACTCTATTTTGATAGCACTTTTAATTTTCCTTTGTTCAAGGTTTCTTTTTCAACTTGACTAATTAGATTATTTTTACTTTTGTAAATCAAACCATGAACTTGCTATCATCAAGTGCAAGTAAAATCAAACTTAAGCCATTCTATATCCAATAAAACAAGCACAAACACAATAATGCTCCATATATGATAATAAACTCGGAATTTCACAAATGGGATAGACTATTCCTTTAAGGGAATTCAAATTATGCAAACTTTATTTCTAAACTCGAACTAATGCAAAACTAAGATAGTAATATAAAACTTATAAGATAGATCACAAGGTCTTAAAGATCTCCCCAAGCTTGGAATCAAGCCAGGCGGGATCAAATAACTCCTTGTTGGTACCTATTCCTCCTCCTGGGTAGGGAGAGTATTGCCCTCTTCTTTTGCGTTGCCATCTTTAACTATGCTTGCAAAGCGGATGCTGAGCTTGGACATGTCATATTGAAGCTTCAAAATATTATTCTCGAGGAATTTCTTCTCATCTGTTAAATCAAAAACAATTTTAATCAATAATCCAACTCTACCATCGATGTCATCGACCTTTTTCTCAAGGTCTTTGTTCATCATCCAGTAGGAGTCAATCCCTTCTCCAATTGTTTCAACACATGCCTTCAAAGCTTTTTCCAACTCATAGATCTTATCATGAATCTCATCTTGCCGCACCTTCTTTGGTTTAAGAGGTGATGGACCAAGAGGAGGTTTACAATAGGATCCTATGTTGTAGCGATAGGGATTAGGGAGATACTCATCCTTGCTCTTTCCCCGCTCGGCTTGCCTCATTGATGTCTATGCACTTCTATTCTTGTAGACAGTTATTGGGCCTCCAAGTGCAAAGGTTTGTAGAACAGCAGCAAGTTTTCCCTTAAGTGGATCACCCAAGGTTTATCGAACTCAGGAGGAAGTGGTCAAAGGTATCCCCTCTCAAGCAACCCTGCAATCAAGATACAAGAAGTCTCTTGTGTCCCCAACACACCCAATACATTTGTCAGGTGTATAGGTGCACTAGTTCGGCGAAGAGATAGTGAAATACAAGTGGTATGGATAATTATAAGTGGTAACGGTGATAGAAAATAACTTGATGGTGTGGAAAAGACTAAAGTAAAAATGAAATAAAGATGGAAGCAAGCAAACATGTAACAGGTCTAGTAGCAAACTGTGTTTCAATGCTTAGAAACAAGGCCTAGGGATCATACTTTCACTAGTGCACACTCTCATATAAATATATTATCTTCATGATACTACGCTAAACTACTCTCCGGTTGGACACTCTAATCATTGGTAGGGCTATAACAGCACATCTCAAAGTAAGCCTTTCCCCTCTAGAAAATCCCACACTGTCACCTTGAGCACTAGATGGTTCCAACAAACACCACAATTTCATAAAGACATCCAACTCCAAATATAACTCATAACAAGTATTTGTAATCTCTAGCCTAAGTGCCACCATGGTGTGCACGGTGTCACTTTCACACACATGGGGAGAGCAGAGTTCTATTAAAGCACTTGAGTAGAAAGGTAGATCTACTTGATTACAAAGCTCATGATCACAATATGATGATGCATAGAGAGATAGATGAACACATAGCTACCCGTAGAACCCTTAGCCTCAAGGAAGAACTACTCCCTCATCATCATGGGAATCAGCAACGGTGATGGAGATGGTGGTGGAGATCGATGGAGATGGCTCCGGGGGCACTTCCCCGTCCCGGCAGGGTGCCAGAATTAAGACTTTCTGTCCCTTGAATCTCCTCTTCGGTGGCGGTGGTGCTGCGGAACTTTTCATGACTAGAGGCTGGACTATTTAGCGTTTTTTCTTCAGGAGGCTCTTATAGGCGAGAGGGGAGACCGAGGGGGTGCCGGAGGGGCCCACACCAGCACCTAGCGCGGCCTGGCCTGGCCCGTGCCACCAGGTGGTGTGGCCAGCCCCTGGCCGCTCTCCATCTCGTCTTCTGGCTCTGTGAGTCTTCCGGTAAAATATCGACTTTGGCTTTTGTCCCGTGCAATTCCGTGAATATTCATTTTCTGACTTCCTGGAACCAAAAACAGCAGAAAATAGGCAGCTGGCACTGTGGCTCTTGTTAATAGGTTAGTCCAAGAAATCATATGAAAAGTACTCCAAAGTGTGGACAAAACACAAGAAAGTAGATAAAACCAAGCATGGAACAATTATAGATACATTTGCAATGTATCACTCATCATCTCCATCCTTTGCGGGAACATGTCCTCCCAGTTTGGGAGAGGCTTGATCTCTAATTGGACGATGATGATGATCCTTTAGATTCTACTTCTTCGATCCTCTTCATGGGCTTCTCTTCTTTCTTCCTCAAAATCTTGTTGACATGGAAGGGCTGCATGGCTTTGTTGCACGGATGTTGTTAGAGGGCTTGTATAGGGATGGCGAGGATTTTTCTAGGCTAGCGGCTGTAGCTCTGCGAAAACTTAATGAAAAAGGTTAGATGCGATCAGCTTTAAAAGGGGAGGTGAAAACCCTAGCCGCCTTTCGTAACAAGCAACTATATGGGTGCTACCCGTATAGATCCCGCCGTATAGTTATGAACCGACTATAGATTTTCTTCTACGGTGGAACCAACTATACGTCCAGAACTATACGGGCGGGAATTTTAACTCCCGTCGTATAGTTGGTCGTTAAACCTTCTATACTTCGAATATTTTTTTTGGAGATGGATCGATATCTATACGACCGCAAATATATGGGCGAAATTTTTATTCCCGCCGTATAGTTGGTCGTTAAACTATCAGTACCCAGAAAAGAGCTTTGTCAAAGGCATTGATATTTATACGACGACAACTATACATGTGGAAATTTAATTCCCGTCGTATAGTTGGTCGTTAAACTACCAGTACCTTTCATGGACGGAAGGGGTGATGCCGAAACAACTATACGACCGCAGCTATACGACCGAAATTTTTATTCACGCTGTATAGTTGGTCGTTAAACCCTCTGGATCCACCAAAAATTTCCTGCTTCTCCGATGATTCTTTATTAATCTGAAACTTAACGAAATATCAAGTTTTGACAGAAAAATGACAGCTTAAATTTTCAACCAATATTGGCATTATCAATCTTCCTTTCTCTTCGCTAGAGCTTCAAATGTTCCTTATTTAACACAAGCTCATCAAAACTTAATTAAAAATATAAAAACTTACTCAAACCTTTACTTCGTATGGGTTGCCTCCCATGAGGCGCTCTTTTATGGTCAATAGCTTGACCGTAGTGTTATTCATTTTATTTTGAGTCCATTCTTCCTGCAGTTGCCATCCCTTGTATATCTTTTCTTAATCACCCCTTCTGGGATGATCACTTATATGGTGACTACACTTATATCTTCTTTTACTTGATAATGCTTCAAGCGTTGTCCATTTACCACCCATGAAAGAGAGGGTGTTTTTCCTTGGAGCTTCACTGCTCTCGATGAATAGGCTTCTTCAACTATATAGGGGCCTTCCCACTTTGATCTGAGCTTCCCTAGAAATAGCTTAAGATGAGAATTATATAGAAACACTTAGTCTCCACTTTTAAAGGTCTTATTTTCTATTTCTATCATGCCATCTTTTCACTTTTTCTTATGCCTCACTTCTAAACTCATCTAAAGCATGAATATCTAACAAATATTTTTCTCCTGCTGCTTTAATATCATAATTTAGGTTCTTCATTGTCCAAAAAGCTTTGTGTTCCAATTCTAAAGGTAAATGGCATGCCTTACCGTATACCATCTTATAAGGTAGCATACCCATTGGATTTTTCAACGCAGTACGATATGCCCATACAGTGTCATTTAACTTGTATGGCTAATCTTTTCTTGATTTGTCCAACGTCTTCTCGAGTATGGTCTTTAATTCTCTATTGGAGAGTTCCACTTGACCACTCGTTTGAGGATGATATGGTAAAGCAACACGGTGAGTTACTCCATATTTGCTGAGGATTTTCCTGAAAGTTCCTTTGATAAAATGAGAACCACCATCAGTGATTAAAAATCTAGGAACTCCAAACCTAGGGAATATAACATCCTTGATCATCTTCACTGAGGCAACTGCGTCTGCATGACTTGTTGGAATAGCTTCAACCCATTTAGTAACATAATCGACAGCAACAAGAATATGAGTGTAACCATTTGATTCTATAAAAGGTCTCATATAATCCATTTCCCATACATCAAAGGGTTCGATTATAAGACTATAATTCATTTTCATATCTTGTCTCCTACCTATATTACCCCTTCTTTGGCAAGCATCACAGTGTTCTACATACATGTGTGTGTCCTTGAGCAAGGTGGGCCAATAGAATCCGAATTGAAGTACCTTTTCTGCATTTCGCTTGCCTGCATGATGTCCTCCATACGGGTTGTCATGAAAAGCTTGCAAAATTGCATTCATTTCATGGTTACGAACACACTTCTGAATCATTCCGGCAGGTCCATGATGATATAGATATGGATCATCCCAAAATTAATATTTAAGATCATTAAAGAATTTCATCCTTTGATTTCTAGTCATACTAGGAGGTATAAATTTTGCTACGAGATAGTCAGCATAATCTGCATACCAAGGATTAGCAATTTCAACATTTTCTAAATATTCTCCCAGAAATGACTCATTTATAGGTACGCGGTTAGTAATTATTCCCTCCATCCTAGAGAGATGATCTGCTATAGGATTATCCTAACCCCTCCTATCTACTATTTGTAAATCATATTCTTGTAGTAGTAGAACCCACCTGATCAACCTAGGCTTTGCATCCTTTTTCACAAGGCGGTGATGCAAAGCTTGGTGATCCATATGAACTATTTCCTTAGAAATAATGATGAAAGAGCTAAATTTATCGCACGCAAAAAATTTAGCTAGGAACTCTTTTTCTGTAGTAGCATAATTTTTCTGAATCTTATTAAGAGTTCTACAAGCATAATAAATAACATTTAAATTCTTTCCATCTCGTTGTCCTAACACAGCCCCTAAAGCATAGTCACTAGCATTACACATGATTTCAAAAGGTTTATCCCATTTTGGAGATCGCATGATGGACGCTGAAACTAATTTATTATTAAGGTTCTCAAAAGCTGCGATGCAGTTATGGTCTAAGTAGAATGGAGTTTCTTTCTCGGGAAGGTTGGTGAGAGGCATAGCTATTTTAGCAATCTTTTATAAAACGCTTATAAAAACCTACATGTCCCAGAAACATTTTTAAGTTTTTTATGTCCTAAGGTATTGGAAGATTTTCTATAGCATTTATATTAGTTTTATCTATTTCTATACCCTTCTCCGAAACCTTATGCCCAAAAACTTTACCTTCTCTTTCCAAGAAACGGCATTGTTCCCAATTCAAAACCAAATTCGATTGCCTACATCCCTACAAAACTTTGGTTAGATTGTAGAGGCAATTGTCAATGGTTGTTCCACAAACAACAAAATCATTTGTTAGAACTTCCATAGTCTTCTCAACAAAATCATCAAAGATTTTTAGAACACATTCTTGGAAAGTTGTTGCTGAATTACATAAGCCAAACAGAATTAATCTATAAGCATATGTGCCACAAGGGCAAGTGAAAGTTGTTTTCTCTTGATCTTCTGGTTGTATGGCAATTTGAGAATATCCAGAATAATCATCAAAAAAACAGAAATAAGAATTATTATTAAGTCTTTCTAAAATTTTATCCATAAATGGTATAGGTTTATGATTTTTCTGTGTCTCACCGTTTAGCGTCCTAAAATCAATGCACATACGATATCCAACAATAGGTCTTACAGGAACTAGATCACCATCCTCATTCATAGCAGCATCAAGACCACCTTGTCTTGGTATGCAATGAGCTGGGCTAACCCACTTACTATCAGAAATAGGATATATTATGCCAGCATCTAATAACCATATAACCTCTTTTCTTACTACTTCCTTCATTTTCGGATTAAGCCTTCTTTGTGTATCAACTACAGGTTCAGCATCATCAAGCATGCTGATCTTATGTGTTACAATAGATGGATCTATTCCTTTAATATCACTTAGAGTATATCCAAAGGCTTCACAATGCTTAACCAAGACCGAAATGAGTTTATTTGTTTCATTTTCTGATAGATTTTTGTTAATAATAATAGGACACCATCTAAAAACTCATACCTCATATCGTCTGGAAGTTGTTTCAATTCAATTGGCGGAGGTTCTTCATCTCCTTTTCTTACCAGTTCTTCATAGTCATGTGGATTTTGTGCTTTCGGAACTTAATCAAGGTAATCATCCATGTATTCTCTCTCCTCATCATCCGGTGCTTTTTGCCAATTAATTAGGCTCATTTCTATTTCATCTTGTGGAGTACTGAAATGAATTGCAGCCAGCTCGGCAATCGTTTTCTCTTCTTTGATATCTTCCACTTCATATAGCCTCTTCTTTAGTTTGGCGAAGTGTAATGTCATTTCCTCTTCTCCAAACATCAGTGAAATAGTATCCTTCTTATTATCAACTCGAGCATTGGTTATGGAAACAAAAGGCATGCCTAAAAGAATAGGACAAAAAGAATCTCGAGGCATGTAAACAATATGAAAATCAAGGGGGGTACATGAGTGATCCAATAAATACATAGATATTTCTGATAACACCTTATAGTTTTATATTATTTCTATTATACAATTTAATAGTAGTGTCTACCGGTTCCACATCTAGATTATTTAAATTGCAACGAAGTTCCTCATAAAGTGATGAAGGCATAATATTTATAGTGGAAATTGGCTCACAAATTTTGTATAAGAAAGTTTCTCAACAATATATAGGAGTCATAGGTTTAGAAGTTGTGTTACCTCATACCTTACCTTTGATGAATTCTGAAGTTTCAAAGTCGAGCATAACCACTTCATTATCCACTGTTCATGCTTCCATAAGATCCTTCAAAATAACATTATTTATATTGGTAGCTTCGGGGTTCTTTTCTGGTTTCTTTAATCTTCTCTTTATTTGTTCTTCCTATTTTTGCTTTTTCTTGATATTCTCTTGAATATTTACAGAAGAGACCTCTTACATTAGAGTTCTTGCACGCTTCTTTTCATCGAGGGGTTTATGGGGTTCCCAATCTATAGGTAACTATAAATTCCCTGCATAATTCTCAATAATTTTCTTTACTGAGTAAGAATCAATACCAAGGGTCTTAATCATTGCACAAGTCCTTTCATCTGCAAGGAAATCATTAACACAAGCATATTCAGAAAAACTATTTGCAATATTCTCCTCATTTTTAAGATTTTCCATTGCCTCCCTTATTTTCATTATTAATTTCCAAGCTTCATCATAGGTATAAGATAGAAAACTACCATTAGAAGAGGTGTCTAAATTCATTCTATTTTCATTATTAAGCCCTCCATAAAAAGTGTGAGTGACTAACCAATCATGCAAACGATGATGGGGGCAATTATCTAGATAGCTCTTATACCTTAGATACCCTTCATACAAATGCTCATCAGGATTATTTTTGAAACTGATAATAATACCTCTCATCTTGTGAGCTTTTCTTTCTGAGTAATATTTTGATAGGAAATTGGTTGTCAATTATGTCCAAGTCCTTGGTGCTTCTACACAAAAAGATATATACCAGTCGCAAACATTATTAGAGAGAGTTTGTCTAAACAACTAGGTTTTAACCATATCAAGATTATAATCGTCGAATATAAAGGAACTAAGAATGTCTTCAAAGAATTGTAAGTGTCCATATGCATGCTCTTCATTGGTTCCTGCAAATTTCTTAGAGTGTGGTAGTTCAAATAATAAAGGGTGGATTTCAATTCCATCCGGATTTATGCTTTTATTGACGGTTATAAAAGCGTCCATGGGCGAACCCTTTTCCTTACTGCCTCAAGCTGAATTAAATGCCGAGTGTTCTCCATTGTTGCGGTCCTACAACTTAAATTAAAAATTAGAACAACAAAAGTAAATAACTAAAAGTAAAGTGACTTATAGCGCTAAGCTTCCCGACAACAGCGCCAGAAAATAGCTTGATGACCGCAAGTGCATAGATCATTTGTAGCTAGTTTCGAAATAAAGATATCGATCCCACAGGGAGCAGTAGGCGAAAGACTAAAATGCTTTTAACTAAAACTAAGCGTAGTACTAAAGGAATAACTTTGAGATGCAAGAAAATTAAAAAAAAATTGGGTTTTTGATTGAATGAAGCAATTAAAGTAAAGTAAAACTTAATGCAGAAAGTAAGAATCGTGTATGGAAAAGAACTTGGAACTACAATAGGGGAAAAGGCGTTCTCAGGGAGTGGTGGATACACCACTAGCAATTTAGACATAAGCAATCAAGATTATTATAACGAATATTCTCATGATATGTATGTTTGTGGGAGGAGCTCCATGTATGGATAAATAGGTAGCAACCACTACTCACATCATCCTTCATAACCACAACTTACAGATAAACCACATCCCGCTATTAAGGGATTTCTCCTGTGGCATGGACATGGCTTTATGAGTTATCCTTGCTTCCCCAAGTTAGTACGTAAAGAATGACAACAGATTAATAGTCATAGTAAGTGATATCATCCCTCCGTCTACCAACAAGTAATCCCCTTCATCGAGTCCGCATAAGAGGCAAATATTAAGGAGGTGCACAACTCCAAACATCAAGATGAAGAAATTTAACACATCCACATAATTGTTGGGAATATGCCCTAGAGGCAATCATGTATGATGTTATTCCTGTGTATTCATAAGGTTATGGTCCATGTATGAACTGCTGATATGTATCATCGAATATGTGATTTGATTGTGGAACTACATATTCATGTTGTTCGTACTAATTGTCGTTGGTCATTGAGGTTGTGCCAGACACACAACTTAGACCAATGTGAAAGTCGGCAGATGACTAGGTTCCACTTGTCATGGGCATGTAGATGATATTCCGACTTACACAGATTCGGCTAAAGAGTTTAGCGAGTCGGACTGACCCATATTGATATGCAACGAACAAGTCGTCATTTGCATGTCTCAATCAATGTAATCCTTAGACCCGAGGTTATTGCACAATCCGAGTTGAGGATCACCGACTTGGGTTCTGTCAAACACTGTTCCGTCAATGGGCAGTTATAAAGGAAGAGTTCGGGTCGACTGTGAATCAAGATGCGTGATGTGAATGACCGAGATGGGATTTTGCCCCTCCATCTGGAGAGATATTCTCTGGGCCCTCTCGGAAGATATGATTCGGAAAGAATGGCCATGCGCGTCTCCGTTAAGTGTTAACCGAGGCAATCGACTAAGAGTTAGTCGGATGAATCACTTATCTCGGATCGAGAAAGAGAGTCGGACTATTTAAGGGATGACGATCATTCGCCTATAGTCCGACAAGGTATATCATGAGGCAAAAGGGACTCAGACAAAATTCGCATTGGAAAGGTATGTCATCATGACTTATTGGTACTTGGGAGTTGGCACGTTCTGCTAGGAGCCGCTACCAACTGATCGATCACGAGTGAGACTCGGATTCGTGTACGGGTTACCATGAGCCTGTCAGGTCACACACTTAAGAGCGGGAGCAGTTTGGGTTACCAGCAGTTTGGGTTAGACCCAAACAGGAAATCTATTTGGGTTGGACCCAAATAGAGACATGGACTTAGTCAGCAAGTGAGACTTGCAGTGGCTAATATAGGCCTTTTAGTGAATGGGCCACAAGTGAGTGGAGCCCACATTCACTCCCTATATAAGCTGGGGCGCAGGTGCTTAGATAAGAAGGTTAGGTCACTCCATGTGTTGGAAACCCTAGCCCCAGTCCGTCCTGTCGCCGCCGTACCGGACCTAGCAGTCCATCATCGGCGCTCCTCCTCGTACGTGTGGATACCGGCGGAGGTGCTGTACGTTCAGCACTTCGACCATCGTGAAGAAAGAACGGATCATGGATCATGGAACCGGAATGGATCGCGAGGACTGCACTGCATCAAGTGACGTGCTTCATCGATTCCGCAACTGTGCAGTGGTAATCCTCGTGGCCTTCTGCCTGAGCTGGATCTTGGGATCACCACGTAGGGGAAAAGTTTTGTTTATCTCTACGTGGCCCAACTGTGGTATCAGAGCGTTAGCTTCTGGTTTTAGGCTCGAGATCGCGCATATGTGATATGCGGTTGGCGTTAGATTGGATCTAATTATAGTTTTGGTGGTCAATCTATGAGATAGATCGGTTTTGTACAAAGTTGATTGGATCAACTGTACTTGGGGGAATGGATGATCTGGTTTCCATGATCTAACTGCTGAGGTCGTGGAACAACATACCCCTACCAGTCGGTTTCCACCATCGGGGTAGACTGTGACACGTAAACCCGGATGCAGGGATCAAAGATCAAAGAGTTTGGTCGACTCGGAATCCGGATCAGATTTGGGTAAAATTGTTTTATCCGATGATGAAATCCATGTTCAGAATGCAGATGAGATCTATGTTTTTCAGAAAAATCGTCAGGCGTTGCCCGCACCCGCGAGGGGCGCTGCCCCTTCGATCCCCGCCCGCTATCCAGCTAGCGGGACCACCGGCTTTGCCCTGTCGTAGCACCTTAGATGTTGTTGCAAGTTTCACAACGCCGGTAGATATCGTATCTATGCATAACTTGTTTTTGCAGGATGATGTTGTGAATGGTATTGCTTATATGCATGTGATGTGTGTAATCCATACGTGATCTGCGTATCACGGTTTTTGTCAGCCGGCTGGAGCCTAGGTGTTGTCATCTTATTGTATAATGGCATGTGTGTCGGATTCTCTATGTAATTTGCATTACTAGCTAGTGTAGCTGTTTGGAGAATCTGGAAGGCATGCAAGTCGATGTACAAGTCGGCTACATGGTGTAAGACGACACGTGACAAGAGTTGACACGAGTCGGATTACAGGCTTTATGGAGATGTAGATCGCCATGAAGACAGCCATACCATTTCACATTATAATTGCTTTATTTTGTGTTATTGTTATGTCTCTGTTTTACCTCTATTAGATAGTTGGTAGAAAGTAATCCCTCAAAGAAGGTCTAGTCGGTTTCCCCGCCTGTGATGTACCATCACAAGTCAGACAATTTTGGTAGTGGGCTCATAAAATTGAGGTGCTATCAATTCTTTCCGACTAGGTGGGTTCGAGTCGGACTCTTACAACGGAAGCACTTGGTAATCTAGACGGGTCTATCACAACGGTTGTGGGACTTGGGGAAAAGTCGGATGGGAGCCGGGGCTTGTGATGCCACCCATCCAACAGGAGTCGTATGAGATACGATTGACAAGGAGTTGTCTACCTAGATCACTTGATGGCTAGCGGTGATGCTAAAGCTCACTAGTCGACTTGCTTATTTAGGGTCCTGAATCACTAAGTAACCATTGGAGGGGTGTTGGTTCTAGTGGGAGCAGAAATATTAAAGTGTTTAATATGCTTGCTCTTTATGGATACATGTCTTAAGTGTTTTTGCATATTTTCTGTTGTAGATCAATGGCACCTAGCAGTCTTCCTCAGATTTCCGGTTTTGCTTTGAGAACCATCTTAGAGAAAGATAAGCCGAATGGAACTAATTTCACCAACTGGTATCGTAATCTGAGAATTGTTCTCAAACAAGAAAAAAGGGACCGTGTCCTAGACAACCCACTTCCAGCTGAGCCGGATGAGAATGCGACTATCGCAGCCACCAATGCCTACCATCGGATTTGTGATGAATCCACAGAGATTAGCTGTCTTATGCTTGCTCACATGGAACCGGACTTGCAGCAGCAGTTCGAGAATGTTGAGGCCTACGATATGATCGAAAGCCTCAAAAGTATGTTCCAGGCTCAAGCAAAGAATGAGAGGTATCAAGTCTCTCTGGCTTTGTTGAGCTGCAAGCTTAAGGATGGTGAGCCACTGAGTCCGCATGTGATCAAGATGGTTGGTTACGTGCAGTCTCTGGAAAGACTTGGCTACCCCATAAGCGAAGAGTTCGCTATGGACATAATTCTGAACTCTCTTCCTAGTGCGAATGGCCAGTTCATATCAAACTACCACATGCATGCTATGGATAAGAAGCTCACTGAATTACATGGGATGCTCAAGCATGCTGAGGCGGATCTCAAGAAAGGTGCCAGTCAAGTGTTGATGGTACAAAACAAGGCTAAGTTCAAGAAGAGTTCTTGGACTAAGAAGAAGAAGGCAAAGTCAGGAGGTAAGGCGGAGGACCCAGTCCAAAGCGCTTCCTCGGGGACTAAGCCATCTCCTACAGCCGGATCCACTTGCTTCTATTGCAAGTCGGGTGGCCACTAGAGAGGAATTGCAGCAAGTATCTGGCTAACAAAGCCAAGAGTGGAGGTGTGACTTCCGGCTCAGGTACACTTGTTTGCAATGTTATAGACATTTATCTTGCTAATGCACCTGGTAGTTCTTGGGTATATGATACCGGATCAGTCATTCACATCTGCAACTCATTGCAGGGACTGGTAAGAACTAGGAGCGTTGCAAGAGGCGAGGTTGACATTAGAGTTGGCAACAAAGCGAGAGTCGCTGCGTTGGAAGTCGGCACAATGTACCTTCTGGATTCTTAATGGAGCTAAATAATTGTTATTATGTTCTAGTGCTTAGTCAAAACATCATTTCTTCCTCATGTTTGATGAGACAAGGCTATGAGTCGAATATTAAGAATAATGGTTGTTCTTTATATTTGAATGATATGTTTCACGGCTTTGCACCCGTCCGAGATGGGTTATTTATTTTGAATCTTGATAGTGAATCTGTCTATAACATAAATGTGAAAAGGTTAAAACCAAATGATCTGAATATGACTTACTTTTGGCATTGTCGGCTTAGTCATATAAGCTGGAAACGCATGAAGAAGCTCCATGATGATGGACTCCTAACTCCGTTCGACTTGGAGTCGTTCGAGACATGCGAATCATGCCTTCTCGGCAAGATGACCAAGACACCTTTTGCAAAGAGTTGTGAAAGGGCGTCCGACTTATTGGGACTAGTACATAGTGATGTATCTGGCCCAATGAGCACGACAGCTAGAGGTGGTTATGAATACTTCATTACCTTCACTGATGATTTGAGTAGGTATGGATATGTCTACTTGATGAAACATAAGTCGGAAGCCTTTGAAATGTTCAAGGAATTCCAGAATGAGGTACAAAATCAACTTGGCAAGAAAATAAAGTTTCTTCGGTCGGACCGGGGAGGCGAGTACATGAGCCATGAGTTTGATGACCATCTAAAGAGTTGTGGAATAGTTCCCCAGCTCACTCCTCCAGGAACGCCGCAGCGAAACGGTGTGTCAGAAAGGAGGAATCGGACCTTGTTGGACATGGTACGATCAATGATGAGTCGAACAGATCTTCCTTTATCATTTTGGGGTTATTGTCTAGAAACTACAGTGTTCACACTAAACAGAGTACCATCAAAGTCGGTAGAGAAGACACCACATGAGATGTGGACTGGCAAGAAACCGAGTTTGTCTTTTCTTAAGATTTGGGGTTGTGAAGCTTTTGTCAAACGACTTCAGTCAGACAAGCTTACAGCTAAGTCGGATAAGTGTATTATCATTGGGTATCTGAGGGAAACCTTGGGTTACTACTTCTACAATCGAGAAGAGGGCAAAGTGTTTGTCGCTCAGAATGGTATCTTCCTTGAGAAAGAGTTTCTCAGTCGGGGAGTCAGTGGGAGCACGGTGCAACTCGAAGAAATTCGAGAGATACCGGCTAGCAGCGAGTCGGCAAAAGCCTTAGAGGTTGAGCCAGACGTGGTACCTGAGCCGGAAACTGCACCGACACTAGGAAGATCGGCCATATTGCGAAGTGTTCGTGATGTGATGTTGTTGGACAGTGATGAGCCGACAACTTATTCGGAAGCGATGGTGGGTTCTGATTCTGAGTCATGGCTTGGAGCCATGAGATCTGAGTTATAGTCCATGGATGAAAATCAAGTTTGGAACTTGGTTGATCTGCCAGACGGTGCAAGACCCGTCGAGTGCAAATGGGTCTTTAAGAAGAACATTGATATGGATGGAAATGTTTCTATCTATAAAGCACCGCTTGTCGCGAAGGGGTTCCGACAAGTTCAAGGAGTTGACTACGATGAGACTTTCTCTCCCGTGGCGATGCTTAAATCAGTTCGGATCATGTTAGCTATAGCAGCCTATTTCGACTATGAGATATGGCAGATGGATGTCAAAACGGCTTTCCTTAATGGAAATTTAACCGAGGACGTGTATATGATACAGCCCGAGGGTTTTGTCGATCTGGCTAATGCTGACAAGGTATGCAAGCTTTGGAAATCCATTTATGGGTTGAAGCAAGCATCTCGGAGTTGGAACATTCGCTTTGACGAGGTAGTCAAATCGTTTGGCTTCATCAAGAGTGATCATGATTCTTGTTTATACAAGAAGTTTAGTGGGAGCAAAGTAAACTTTCTGATCCTATATGTGGATGACATATTGCTGATTGGAAATGATGTCCAGATGTTGCAAGAGACCAAGGAATCATTGGAAAGGAGTTTTTTGATGAAAGACTTGGGTGGGGCGACTTACATACTAGGAATCCGGATCTATAGAGATAGATCAAGGCGGCTCATTGGATTGAGTCAAAGTACATATTTGGACAAAGTGTTGAAGAAGGTCAACATGGAATCCTCGAAGAAGGGGTTCTTACCGATGTCCCATGGCATAAAACTTAGCAAGACTCAGTGTCCTTCGACAACTGATGAGCGAAGTCGGATGAGTGCGATTCCGTATGCTTCTGCAATCGGATCCATCATGTACGCTATGATTTGTACTAGGCCGGATGTTTCCTATGCTCTAAGTGTTGTGAGCAGATACCAAGCTGACCCTAGAGAGATCCACTGGGCAGCAGCTAAAAATATCCTCAAGTACTTGAGAAGGACTAAGGATATGTTCCTGGTTTATGGAGGTGAGGATGAACTCAGTGTAAAGGGTTACACGGATGCGAGTTATCTCACTGACTCGGATGATTCTCGTTCGCAATCTGGATATGTATTTGTGATAAACAGAGGGGCTGTGAGCTAGAAGAGTTCCAAGCAAGAAACAGTGTCTGCGTCTACGATAGAGGCTGAGTATATTGCTGCCTCGGAGGTGGCAAAAGAAGCCGTTTGGATGAGGAATTTCCTCATGGATCTTGGTGTGGTTCAGGGCTCGTCCAATTCGTTAGACGTGTATTGTGACAACAATGGTGCTATTGCACAAGCCAAGGAACCTAGGCAACACCAGAAGAACAAACATATACTCATGTGGTACCACCTTATTCGCCAGTTCGTGGATCAAGGTGGTATCAAGTTATGCAAGGTACACACGGATGCAAACATTGCGGATCCATTGACAAAGCCACTTCCATAGCCGAAGCATGAGGCACACCTGAGAGCAATGGGCATTAGATGCCTAGACATGTGATGTCGGAAGATTGACTCTAGTGCAAGTGGGAGACTATTGGGAATATGCCCTAGAGGCAATCATCTAGGATGTTATTCCTGTGTATTCATAAGGTTATGGTCCATGTATGAACTGCTGATATGTATCATCGAATATGTGATTTGATTGTGGAACTACATATTCATGTTGTTCATACTAATTGTCCTTGGTCATTGAGGTTGTGCTAGACACACAACTTAGACCAATGTGAAAGTCGGCAGATGACTAGGTTCCACTTGTCATGGGCATGGAGATGCTATTCCGACTTACACGGATTCAGCTAAACAGTTTAGCGAGTCGGACTGACCCATATTGAGATGCAACGAACAAGTCGTCATTTGCATGTCTCAATCAATGTAATCCTTAGACCTGAGGTTATTGCACAATCCGAGTTGAGGATCACCGACTTAGGTTCTGTCAAACACTGTTCCGTCAATGGGCAGTTATAAAGGTGGAGTTCGGGTCGACTGTGAATCAAGCTGCAACATGTGAATGACCGAGATGGTATTTTGCCCCTCCATCTGGAGAGATATTCTCTAGGCCCTCTCGGAAGATATGATTCGGAAAGCATGGTCATGCGCGTCTCGGTTAAGTGTTAACCGAGGCAATCGACTAAGAGTTAGTCATATGAATCACTTATCTCGGATCGAGAAAGAGAGTCAGACTATTTAAGGGATGACGATCATTCGCCTATAGTCCGACAAGGTATATCGTGAGGCAAAAGGGACTCAGATGAAAGTCGCATTGGAAAGGTATGTCATCATGGCTTATTGGTACTTGGGAGTTGGCACGTTCTGGTAGGAGCCGCTACCAACTGTTCGATCACGAGTGAGACTCGGATTCGTGTCCGGGTTACCATGAGCCTGTCGGGTCACACACTTAAGAGCGGGACCAGTTTGGGTTAGAAACAGGAAATCTATTTGGGTTGGACCCAAATAGAGACATGGACTTAGTTAGCAAGTGAGACTTGAAGTGGCTAATATAGGCCTTTTAGTGAATGGGCCACAAGTGAATGGAGCCCACTTTCACTCCCTATATAAGCTGGGGCGCATGTGCTTGGATAAGAAGGTTAGGTCACTCCATGTGTTGGAAACCCTAGCTCCAGCCCGTCATGTCGCCGCCGTACCGGACCTAGCAGTCCATCGCCGGCGCTCCTCCTCGTACGTGTGGATACCGGCGGAGGTGATGTACGTTCAGCACTTCGACGATCGTCAAGAAAGAACGGAATCGTGGATCGTGGAACCGGAACAGATCGCGAGGACTGCACTGCATCAAGTGACGTGCTTCATCGATTCCGCAACTGTGCGTCTAGTGGTAATCCTCGTGGCCTTCTACCTGAGCTGCATCTTGGGATCACCGCGTAGGGAAAAAGTTTTGTTTATCTCTACGTGGCCCAACAATAATGATGTATAACATAATAATCTCTATCTTGTCTCAATCATATGCTAGGCTTTCTCCATCTCCCCAAGAACTAAAGATCTACTCAGACATGGAGGCAATCAACATCATGGCAATGGTAATGGGAGCAATTGTAAATGAATAGTTCTTGTATAAATCCACAATGAGTACGGAAATTACAACAATATCTAGATGGGATGAATATGGGTTGGGTTGAGATGATGGTGGTGCAGCAGTTGGTGAAGATGAAGATCGATGCCTTGGCCTCCCAAATCTACGTAGTGCAAAGATGGATCCCTTGGGCAAGTTTCCCCTCCAGATGCCTTCCGGAGGTGAGGTTTCGGTGATTTCTGGGTGTTCTGTATGTCATCTCTCCGATCCAGTTGCACGGGGTGAAACTATTTGAGGAGGCGGTGGCAGCGCCAACTATAGGACCGCAACTATACGGCCAGAAAAAGTATCATGGTTGTATAGTTGGTTGTTAAACTCTCTGGATGCCTTGGTTGCTTCAGGTTTTCTTCTAGTGTTATTGATATTTCCCAAATAAGTGATTTACATTGTTTTTGACTCCTCTTCTCCCCAGTACAACTTCTCCAAGGATTGTGTCAATTGTATCCATCATCTATCCTGATCCTGGTGAAAATAGACATAAAATGTGCGCGCAAATACAGTAAAATACCAAGATCCTATAACTACAATGCAAAATAATAATATAAAACATGATGCAAATATGCACTCATCAAGGGTGGACCTGGAATTCCTTTGTATTCTTTGCGGTGTCAAAAGCTTGATTGGGGTTGACCCGTGCTATTGTCAGGGGCTATGTGTCCATTGAGATTTTTAGTTGCTTGAATTCTGCTTTCATCCCGAAAGATTTGGAGATTTTATTGAATTCTCGATCACAATTGTCGGATTAGGTGAAGCTATCTTTACCGTTTTGATTCCTTCTGGCACTGCATTTTAATTACCAGATACTGATGCATGTAAAATGCATACATGAACTTTGTAGTTTTTTGACATGTTTACCCACATATTTGCATCATGTATAATGTTATATCCATCTTTTACATTTATCTTTGAGGATTTACCAATGATCCCCTATATTTTGGTTATAACTCTAGAGGGTAGAAAAACCCTGTTTTCTATGTTTTTGATGTTTCAGGACCTATATGGAGTCAAATGGACCTGAGCTTTTGGGGATGTCAACATTTTACCAGAGAAGCATCTAGAGCACAAGAACCTCGAGAGAAGGGCCAGGAGGCCCAAAAGAGCCGAGAGGGCACAACTAGCCTAGGTGGGCATGCCCTACCTCTGTTTCCTCCTCGGTCGTCCGATCGCCTTGATTCTTTAGCCCACGGAGTTCTCTTTACCTAAAACCCCCTATATAAGGACCCCTGGGGAGTCCTCGAGAGAGAACACACAAGAGACAAAAACACCACCAAACAGAGTCCGATTCAGCAAAGATTGGAGGGGGAAACTCCGCCAGAGCCGCCTCCGAAGCATCTCCACCCTCTCCAACATCTCCAGCATCATCACCATGATGAAGATGGAGTAGTCCACCCCTGGACTATGGGTTTGTGGCAATATCTTGATCTATTTCTCTCTTGTTCTTCATAGATCTAGTACCATATGAGCTGGCCAACATGATTATGGTCATATGTGTAATTCTTATGTGGTGGATCTTTATTCTATTATTTGATATATGAGATTGGAACCTATTTTGTGTAAGATGTATTGATAGATGCATATCATGTACCCCGTTCTTAATTGCTTATTTTGATCCAACTTGTATGGAAGAACTTGTATGGGGAGAAGTGTGTGTTAGATGGAGTAGCATGGTGGTAGTGATTGAATTGTGACAACAATATTCAAGATATACTTTGTTTTTACCTTTATTTTGCTGCCTCACTAGGGATAAAGTGAAATCATGTGATATAATTATCTTGTGACAGTGAGATAATCTTGTTAGGTCAAGGTAGCATATTTGTATTTTAAACATCATATCATAGTACTTAAAGCTATACTCTGATTTGTTCTTAATTCAAGATTGCATGTAGATTTCCCTTTCTTGAGGAGTATAAGAGAGATGTGTTTCATCTCTATGTTAGGACATGATGCCCATATGAATGCTTATCATACACATATAGAAGTTCCATGAATATTTATCATTGATAAATTGTTTTATGATCACAATAACTTAAAAAGAGAGTAGACAAGTGAACCCATGAACCCCGGTCCAATTTTAATCATAAGAAACATCTTTCCATTGCAATTATCAACACTTTTATTTTTTGCAATTTATTATTTCGAAAATACAAAAATACCTTTCTTACTTGCAATCACTCATAAAAACCTAAAAATAACTTTACTATCTTCCATATCATCTAGTTGGCATTACTTTAATTTATTCATTTCGGTTATTTATATTTCATTTCATATTACTAACACGAAACCTTGTGTTTGACAACCACTTGGTGCAGTTGGGGACACAAGACAGATTATTTTTGCTTTATAGGTTTCTTGACAAGGAGAAGGCAAATAACTTCTAAGCCAGTTCCCCGAGAGTTTGATTTAAACCCTCAAGTCACCCTTGTGGGGAAAAAGCTTGCTACAACACTCTACACTTGGAGTCCCACCAAAAAAGTGCCCATGATTTTTGCCATCAGATACTGACAAGGGGTAACCTCGGCAATGCCCATAGTTATCGGCTTAGGGTTTTGCGGAAAAGAGAACGCTAGTGATTTCGTCAGATGTCAGGCAAACAAGGGAGTCGAAGTCGCCTGATTATTGATGGACAATGCTATTACAGATTGCTTGGGCATTTTTCGGTACCTCTCCATTGGCTTCTCCATGCCTATATATACTAGGCCGAGTCCCAAAGTCGTATACTGATAGGTTACATATTCATGATTACAACACCAACACAACATTGGTTCCTATTTCCTTATCTAATACAACTATAGCTTCCATCGGATGCTTCTTAGGCCTTCATCTTGAGTTTTCATGGGCCGTGAGCCTTTATACAGCTAGGGTAACAAAACATAAGCACCTGAGTAATCACACCCATGTCAATAGCCACCGAGACTCTACCTGAATCGTAGATTCTGGTTGAGTCTCAAAGATATTTTCAGTCTTTATGATTTTAGATTTTACAAAATGTCTTTATTTTTATAGCTTTATAGGGATTTCGTACAATAGGCCTGATGCATCCGACGGATCGGGAATTAGTTAATTGCTCCTGGGAAAAAACACTGTAGACCTACATCAAATTCAAGTCCCTAGGCCTAAACTCCAAATTTTAACTGGCGTAACATAGTTCGAGCCATTAAGGTCTTATTGAATACTGAATTCTAGTTCTACTTTATCGGGTACCCAACGCGTCCGTCAGGATTTTTCATCGTATCATCGATACGAATATTTTACTGGCAGAGTGCTTCTTGTGCGATTACTAGGGCACCAAGGACGAATCCCGGGGTCTTACCTTCATGTCGTGGACACGACATTCGGACTTTTGTTGCATTGGGCGCAATCCGAGATTTTTGTATATATATATTTTTATCGACTGCCTTATTTGGCTGTTGGAATTGCTAAAATTTATCAGCTTTTTGTTTTGTCGGATGGTTTTACAAAATCTCCCGATGGGAGTAACCTTTTGAGTATACACTAAAGTAAAACTCACAGGATTTTGATATTTCTCTAGGTCTCAATTGTTTGACCTTATATGCATAGTATAATTTTCTATCGGGTGCGCGCCAGTGCTCCCGATGGGAGTAGCCCCCGAGGCTATGTTTGGATGCCTGTATCTGGACATAGGCTCGTAATTTTTGTTAGCTTCATCAGAGCAATGCTCGCAAAATTTTTAAATGTCTTTATAAAAATGACCCCTGTTTTGTGGGTCAAGAAAAAAATAAAGAAGTCAGAGTATGGAGAACTTATATTTTACTTACAATGGGAAGCCGAAGATACATGGTTTGGCAGATACGCCTAGCTGTTGGCCTTTATTGAATAATATTCTAGCTAAAAAGCCAGGTCGTAGGCCCAATTGTAATTTAAATTGCGAGAAAACATAAATTTTAAGCATAAAAACGCCGTAGTTGTGCGACGTTCCATTGATTTGAGTATTTGACTCATGTCTTCTTGTCTTGAAGCCGATATGATCCTTTGGGGATAACTTCTATAACGATGTAAGGCCCTTCCCAAGGTGACTCCAATTTACGATGTGCATCTTGCTTGAGGCGTAGAACTAGGTCTCCTACAACGAAGGACCTAGGATGCAATCGTCGGCTGTGGTAGTCGCACAAGTTTTGCTGATATATAGTGGCCCTTTGTAAGGAAATATTGTGTGCTTCATCAAGTGCATCAACATTGTCTTCAAGTGCTTCCCTTTATGCTTCTTCGTTATATTCAGCGACACATGGAGACTCATGAGATACTTTGAATGGAAGGACAGCTTCAGCGTCGTGGACAAGAAAAGAGGGTGTTTCTTGTGTCTAATTATTTGGAGTAGTACGCAAACTCCACAAAACAGATGGCAACTCATCAACTGATGCTCCTTTTGCTCTACCGAGTGGTGCTAGTAATCTCTTTTTGAGACCCAGTTATGAGGCCATTGACTTTTTCCACTTGCCCATTAGTTTGCGGGTGAGCAACTGAGGTATAGCTTACTTTTATACCCATCTCCTCGCAGTATTCTTTGAACTCATTGGAAGTAAAATTAGTCCCATTTTTCGGTGATGATGTTGTTTGGTATGCTAAATCGAACCACTATTGACGTGATAAAATTCACAGCCGAACTTCCATCTTGGCTGGTAACAGGCATTGCTTCAATCCATTTGGTAAATTTGTCGACTACTACTAGTAGAAAGACGTGACCTCCTGGAACTGATTTGTGAAGTTTACCCAGCATATCATGTCCCCATTGATCGAAGGGCCACACAAGAAGTATGGGATTTAACTCGGCCGTAGGTGCGCCAGGTTTTGTTGCAAATCGCTGACATGCCTCACATGTTCAAACTATATCCTTTGCATCTTGTACTACTACGAACTAGTAGAATCCTGCCCTGAATGCTTTGGCAGCAATTGCCCGGCTGCTAGCGTGATGACGACACACTCCTTCTTGATGTCCTTGAGTATTATTTTTCCTTCGTCGGTTGTGATACATTGATGTAGCACACCCAAAATACTTCTTTTATATAATTCACCCTTGATGATTCTAAAGGCTTTTGATCTTCGAGTGGTTCGTCGAGCTTCCGTTACATCTTCGACGAGTCAGATATGCTATGTATGGCTGCATCCATGTAGGTTCTATTACCATGACTTCATCGACTTCTGGCTCTTTTTCGAGGGCTTCCTTTATATCTGCACTTGCTAGTGTAGCCCCCGAGTCCTTTCACCACTTGATTTGTTTTCCTTTCTTGGGACCTATGACCTCAGAAACTCTCTTGGCCTTAATAAAACTCTCTATTATCTCTTCCCAAAAGACCCTGGGTGGAATTGGTAGGCATAAGGATCCGATGTTTGCCAGATTATCGGCTTCATCATTGCTTGCTCTTCCTATGTGCGATACTTCACATCCATCAAATTGGGCTTCCATAATGTTGTACAGATCACGGTAGGCAATCATGTTATCACTAATAGCATTGCACTTGTTCATTGCTTGTTGTGATACAAGATTGGAATCACTGAATATCTTGAGGCAAGTTGCACCGCAATATTTAGGCATACGCATACCGTGCAACAAGGCCTCATACTCATTGTCATTATTGGACGCATTTGCGAAGCTCCTATGAAGTATGTATTGCATTTTATCGCCTTGCAGTGATACTAATATGACTCCTGCCCCTGCTCCTTCCGTTCTTTTTGATCCATCAAAATACATTGTCCATGCGCTAGAAAGGTCTAGTGGGCCCGCACACTATAGTTCAGTCCACTCAGTAATAAAATCAGGCAAAACCTATGATTTAATTGCTTTGCACTTCTCATATGTGATATATCGAGGGGAAAGCTCACTACCCCATAGAGAGACGCGTCCGGTTGCTTCTGGATTATTGAGGATATTGGATAGAGGTGCTTCATTGACCACTGTGATCGGGTGTTCTGAAAAATAGTGGCGAAACCTTCGTGCTATCATAAACACTCCATATGCTACTTTCTAATAATGTGAGTATCTTTGCTTGGATGGAGAGAGGACCTCGCTCAGAAAATAAACTGGTCTCTGAACACCGTGGGTTTTCCCTTCTTCAGGTCATTCCATGACGGAACTGTGCTGACCACCTGATTAGTGGTGGAAATGTAGAGAAGTAATGGCTCTTTTTCTTGTGGAGACACGACGATAGGAGATGTCGAAAGTGTTTTATTGAGATCATCAAAGGCACACTGAGATTCTTCCGTCCACTCGAATTTATCTAATTTCCTCATAAGGGCATAGAATGGTAGGGCTTTTTCTCCTAGATGAGCAATAAAATGATTGAGCGTTGCGACTCGCCCAGCCACCTACTGTACGCCTCGAAGATTCATTGGTTTTTCATTGTTAGGATTGCATGTATTTTCTTAGGATTGGCTTCTATTCCTCTTCCTAATACGAGATATCCGAGGAGTTGCCCTGTAGGGACTCCAAAGGAACACTTCGTCGAGTTGAGTTTGATGCAGAAATTGTCAAGGTTCTTGAATGTTTCTCGAAGGTCATTGATAAGGGAGGACCCTTGTTTTGTTGTGACTATGACATCATCAATGTAGACTTGCACATTTGTGCCAATTTGGCTTCCTAGGCAATTCTGCATCATCCGTTGATATATTGCCCTGGCATTTTTGAGGCTAACGGGCATTGTTGTGTAGCAGAATACGCCATAGAGCATGATAAATGTTGTTTTATCCTGATCTTACTCGCTCATCTGAATTTGATAGTATCCTGAATATGTGTCTAAAAAGGAAAGGCGATCGCACCCCATGGTTGCATCGATTATTTGATCGATTCGTGGTAGTGGGAAGTGATCCTTTGGACCGTGTTTATTCAACATAGTGAAGTCAATGCACATTCTTAGTTCTTTTGTATTTTTCTTTGGGACACATACTAGATGTGCCACCCACTTTTCTTTCTTCAATTCCTTGATGAATTTAGCATCGGTCAGGCGATGGAGCTCCTCTCCAATGGCCTTTTGTTTTGGCTCTATGAAGCAGCGAAGCGACTGTTTACTGGCTTCGCCTTTGGATCTTAGTTTAATGCATGCTCAACGAGTTCCCTAGGAATTCCCGGTATGTCAGAAGGTAACCATGCGAAAATCTTCCAGTGCTCACAGAGGAACTAGATGAGCGCACTTTCCTATGCAGGACCAAGACTGGAGCCCACAAAGGTCATCTTCTTCGGGTTAGTAGGGTGGATCTGTACTCCCTTTGTATCTTTCATGGTGTCAAAAGCCTGATCGAGATTGACACGTGCTACTGCCATAGCTTCTGCGGTTGCCAACATTCTTAGTTGCTCGAACTCAGTCGCTATCCCGAATGATTCAGAGGTTTTATTGAATTCTCGGTCGCAATTGTCAGATCGTGTGAACCTTCCCTTTACTGTTATGACTCCCTTTAGGGATGGCATTTTCATAACCAAGAATGCATAATGTGGCACTGCCATGAATCATGCGAAAGCTAGGCAACCCAGGATCGCGTGATACTGTGATGGCCAGTCCATGACTTCGAACTCGAGCTTTTCTCGCTTGAAATTTTCCTTGGATCCAAAAACAACATGAAGAGATATTTTACCTAAAGGAATTTTGGCCTTACCTGGTACTATGCCGTGGAAAGACGTTTCTATCGGTGCTAGATTTACTAAAGAGCAATTCGCCGCTCTTAGTGTTTTGGCGTAAATCAAGTTGATGTTGCTTCCCGCATCCATGAAGACTTTACTCATGTCGAATCCACCCACTTGTGCTTCTACTATCAAAGCTGAGTGGCCCGGTCACGATACTCAAAGTGGATGATCAGCTCTGCTGAATGTGATTTCCTGTTCTGACCAGTGGAGATACTCGGGTGTGGCTGGTGGTGCCATCTCTGCCATGTTGACTTGTCTTGTAATCAGCTTCTAGATTCTATTGGATGGGCATCCATTCTGAATCATTGACATTGCTCCCTTGGATCTGGGGTATTCATTTTCTTGATTTGTTGTATTTTGTGGCTGCCCTACTGACGGATGTCCCGGCAATGGTGGTGGTGCCCCGATTGCTAACGGGCTGGGCACAGTGGTGTATCCTCGGTTTGCTGCTTTGGTTGCCTTTGCATTGCATAGCTCTTGCATTTTTAGAAACGTTTGGCAATCCTTCATAAGATGATTGGATCTCCTTTTGCCTGTTGAGTCAACGTAAAAGTGCATATTACTAGGTCCCTCCAGCATTTGCGTTGCGGACATTGGTGGGTCTCGGGAACTTGGCTGATATCATTGTGTTGGTTGGCATCCACCGACGTCGTCCCTGTTGTTGCGGTGCCCGCCGTTGTAATCGTCATTTATGTGGTTATCCTCTCCTGAGAAACTAGCTGCAACATAACTTGGTCCCCTGTTTTTGTCATTGTTCCTTCGTCTTCTATCACTATTGTGTTTGTCCCTGTCTTCTTCGGGTGAATGTGTTCGCTTGTTGCGTACCACATCCTCTCCATCAGCCCAACGATTTTCTATATCCATCAGCTGTGAAATTGTTTTGGGCTTGACCCATCCTAGTTCTTCTATGAATTCTCGACGGCGGAGGCCATCATTGAAGGCATCAATTGCCCTTTTGTCGGATATGGCCTCACCTAAGTTCTTGATGATATTCCATTGCTGAATAAAGGCTATTATTGATTCTCCGGGTTTCTGTTTGTACGCCCGCAATTGCTCCAGAGATGTGGGTCATTTGAATGTGGAGTGAAAATGTCGGATGAATTTATCTTCAAGGTCGTTCCAGCTGCTGATGGAATCTTTGGGTAGTTGTCTGAGCCATGACTGTGTGGTGCCGGTTAAGTGCAGCTGCAGGTTCTGCAATGTGGTGGCCATGGAGCCACCCTATAATTTGATGGTAGCCAAATAATCTGCTAACCAAGATTCGGGTTATGTAGTCCATCGTACTTTTGGCGGTCATGTGGAAGTTTAAAATCCTTGGGTACTGGGGTCTTACGAACCCGCCGGGTAAAGCAGCTGGCTCCGCATAACTTATAGTCATATTCACTATCACCATTGTAGTATCTTTGGTTGCGGCTATCACCACTTGATCCGTCATTCCTGTGTTGTGTGTTGTTGTTTCTTGCGTTGTTTTGTGGCTTGGATCCTGAGAAGTGCACCCGATGTGGTGACCGAGATCTTTGGGTGTGCCCCACCTGCCAAGGGCTTCTACGACAGCGTGGGGATCTTTCGGGTTGATGTGTGATTCCCTATTCTGCTTGTGCAAGAGATGCTCCCACCATGCCGAGGTTCATTAGAGTAGAGAGATGGAGAGCCGCACGGGGATCGTGAAGTGCGGGTTGAGTTGTAAGCATAATCCGGTACTACCATGAACCGTGCAAAGGCTGGATGCCCCAGGATCGCGTGATATTGTGATGGCCAGTCCATGACTTCAAACTCGAGATTTTCACGCCTGAAATTTTCTCTTGATCTGAAGACAACGTCAAGAAAGATTTTTCCTAAAGGAATTTCAGCTTTACCTGGGACTATGCCATGGAAGGATGTGTCCGTTGGTGCCAAGTTTGTTAAGGGATAGTTCATTTCCCGTAGGGTTTTGGCGCAGATTAGGTTGATACTGCTTCCTGCGTCCATGAAAACCGTGCTCATGTCAAACCCGCAAATTTGGGCTTCCACTATTAGAGCCAAATGACCCGGTCGAGGGACTCAAAGTGGGTGATCAGCCTTGTTGACTGTAATTTCTTTCTCCGACCAATGAAGATATTCGGGTGTAGGTGGTGGAGCTGTGACTGCCATGTTGACTTGTCGAGTGATCAACTTCTGAATCATGTTAGATAGGCGCCCTTTTTGGATCATTGACATTGCACCCTTGGACCTTGGATATTCGTCCTCCTATTTTTGTTTATTGCGGGTTGTTGCTACCCTGCTAGCAGTTGTACTGGTGGTGGTGGCGCACTAAGAGCTATGGTTCCAGGTGTGGTAGGGTACCCTTGGTTTGATGATTTAGTTGCCTTTGCATTACATACCTCCTGCATTTTTAGGAACATGTGGAAATCCTTCATGAGATAGTTTGATTGCCTCCTTCCTGCTAAGTTGATGTAGAAGTGCATATTGCAGGGTCCTTCTAGTATCTATGTTGGAGACATTGGGGCCTCCCAAGCTCTTGGTTGGTACCGCTGTGCTGATTGGATTCTGCCACCGTCGTCTCTATTGCTTCGGTATCGTCCGTTGTGATTGTCGTTTCTTTGGCTATCCTCTCCTGGAAAGCCAGTCGCAACATAGATTGGTCCGATGTATCTGTCGTTGCCTCGCCTCCTTCTGTCATTATTGGGCATGTTCCATTCTTCTTCGGGTGAGCGCCCTCGCTTGTTGTGTACTATGTATTCTCTGTCAGCCCAGCGATTTGCCATGTCCATCAATTGTGAAATTGTTTTGGGTTTTACATGTACCATATACTCAATGAATTATCTTTGGCATAGGCTGTCGTTGAAGGCATCAATCTCTCGTTCATTGGATATAGCTTCGGCTGAGTTTTTGATGATGTTCTATCGCTAGATAAATGCACGTATTGGTTCTCTAGATTACTGTTTGCACGCCCGTAACTGCTCCAAGGATGCAGGTCGCTTGAACGTGGATGTAAAGTTTTGGATGAACTTATCTTTGAGGTCGTTCCAGCTGCTGATGCATTCTTCGGGTAGCGCTTGAGCCATGACCGGGCGTTGCCGCTTAGGTGTAACTGCAAGCTCTTCATTGCGGTAGACTTTGAGCCACCCTGTAGTTTAACGGTTTCCAGGTAATCCGCCAGCCAAGCTTCGGGTTCCTAGAGACTGTCATACTTTTGGCGGTTGTGAGGAAGTTTGAAAACCCGATGGGTAAAGCAACTAGCCCCGCAAATTTAGTACTCCTCCTTGCTTTTGCCATTGTAGTATCTTTGACTGCTGCACTCTTCCTTGGATTTGTCGATCCGGTGTTGTGTAATGTCGTTTCTTACATCGTCTCATGGTTCGGAGTTTGGAAAGTGTACCTGACATGGTGACCGTGATCGTCGGGTGTGTCCCACATGACGAGGGATGTTGCAACGGCGTGGTGATTTGTTGGGTTGCAGTGTGATTCCTTGTTATCCCTGTGCAAGGGATGCACCCACCATACCAAGGTTCATGAGAGCGGAGCTTATGGAGAGCCACCCGGGGATCGTCGGGTGTAGGCTAAGTTGTCAGTAGGTAGGTCTGGGCAGCAACAATCGCGGCTTGCACTATTTTTTGCTTTGAAGTGTCCTGCTGGATCACTGTCATGAAGGATAGGTCCAGATCTCGAGTCAGCTTGTTTCTCTTAGCTTATGGAATATTCTGCAGTCGTGAGGTTCCTCTCCATGGTGCGCCTCCAGTTACACTACCAGATCCACGGGTGGAGCTTAGTTGTGCCTAGTGCATGCTAGATTTGTCGGCTAACCTTTTCTTTAGCCTGACGCCAATCAATCTTAGTTCCTTGCCAACCTATCAGTTGGGTTGCAACTAGGTTGGAGTTTTCAAGGATTCGATTGTGGGTTGTGTTCAGCTAATCAAGCTAGAGCAGTAGATAGTTAATTGAGTTTATCGGACAAAGTCGTCGAGGAGGCGTAGCCCCTGAGTGCTAGTTGGTTAGGCGAAGAGGGGTTTCATGGAAAAGAGAACGCTAGGGATTTCGTCGGCCGATCAGACAAACAAGGGAGTCGAAGTCGTGTGATTTATTATGGATAATATGATTATAGATTGCTCAAGGATTTTTAGTACCTCTCTATTGGCTCTTCCCAGCCTTTATATAATAGGATGGGTCCCAAAGCCGTATACGGATAGGTTACAAGTTAAAATTATAACACTAATACAATGTTGGTTTCTACCCTTCTCTTATCTAACAAGATATGCCTTCCTTACGATGGATGCTTCCTAGGCCTTCTTTGATTCTTATTGGGCTTCGCAGGCTGTAAGCCTTTATATAACCAGGGTAACTAATCATAAGGATCCGAGTAATCATACCCATGTCAGTTGGTGACGGGCGTAGCCTCGATCCACTTGGTGAACTTGTCAATGGCGACGAAGAGGTAGACCTACCCTCCAGGTGAAGATTTATGCATCTTGCAGACGATTTCGAGTCCCCATTGCATGAAAGGCTAGGACAATGGTATTGGTTGTAGCTTAGAGCCTGGCGCATGTAGCTTGTCCACAAACCTTTGGCAGGCATTGCACTTTGTGGCGATGTCCTTGGCATCGTGCATTGCAGTTGTCTAGTAGAAGCCAGCCCACAGGGAGCGACTGTCGGCGTGATGCTCGCATGTGCCTTCGTGAATGTAAAGGAGGATACTTCTGCCGTTGCCATCGGTGACGCACCTCTTGAGAACTCCGGTGATGCTTTGCTTGTAAATCTTGCCATCTATGATGGTGAAGGCCTTTGAGCGATTGGAAATGTGTCGTGCATCAGTTGGGTCATCCGATAGCTTCTTGCTTAGCAAGTATGTGGTATATGGCAGAGTCCATGAGGGCTCGATGAGCATGACCTCCATGGGTCCTTTGGGTGAAGGAACTGGCTCTTCTTCAACTAATGCTTCTGGCTTGTCGGGTGGCATAGCTCCCAAGTGTGTTACAGGTTATGGTAGTCTAGTGGATTGCTTGGTCTTGATGAAGCGCTTGCATATTTTCTCCAAGAATACTCTAGGTGGTCTTGGGACGCAAGTGGAGCCAATGTTGGCCAGTTTGTCGACCTCCTCGTTACTTTCAAGGCCATTGTGCCAGAGTTCACAATCATCAAAGTCTCCTTCGAGTGAGTTGTAGAGGTCAGAGTAGGCGATCATATTGTCACTGAGGGCATCACACTTATTCATTGTTTGTTGTATGACGAGGTTGGAGTCGCCATATATCATCAGGCGAGTGGTGTCGCATGCCTTTGCCATCCACATCCCTTTGATAAGAGCTTCATATTCAGCTTCATTATTTGATGCACAAAACTTCATCTATAGCACGTACTGATGGCTCAATACACGGCGCCCAGAAAAGTGCTTGGTGCGTGGTGTTGATGTAGAGCTCGTTGGGAACCCCAAGAGGAAGGTATGATGAGCACAGCAGCAAGTTTCCCTCAGTTATGAAACCAAGGTTTAATCGAACCAGTAGGAGCAAGGAAACACCTCCAAGGTGTTCCTAGCTGAGCTTTGGCAGGGCGCACTACCGGTGCTAGTAGCAACGTGGAGACCTGCACAACACAACCACAGAACTTTGTCCCCAACTTGCGATGAGGTTGTCAATCTCACCGTGTTTTGCAGAAAACAAAGGATTAAACGTATTGAATGGAAAGAAGTAAAAGTTTGTAGAAAGTAAACACAAAGCAGTAAAAGATTGTAGATTGTATGTAAAAGACAAGGACCGGAATCCATAGTTCACTAGAGGTGGCTCTCCTTAGATAGATAACATGCTGGGTGAACAAATTACAGCGGGGCAATTGACAAACACCGAGAAAGCAATACATGCATATACTAATCATCTTGACTCCTTTGAGACTTGATTGGGCATTACAACATAATACAGAGACCGCCATCCAACTGCATCTATGACTAATAATCCACCTTCAGGTTATTATCCGAACCCCCTCCAGTATTAAGTTGCAAGCAACAGATTATTGCTTTACGAACTGCGTGTAAAGTAAACAATACGATTGTTCTATAAACAAAGGATTGTTGTTTTCTCCCTAGTAGCAACAGCACATCTAGTACCTTAGAGATTTCTGTCACTTCCCCAGATTACCAGAGGCATGAACCCACTATCGAGCATAAATACTAACTCTTGGAGTTGCTAGCATCTACTTGGCCAAGATAGCTACTAACAACAGAAAGCATGCAAGATCTCAAATAACAAAGACATGATAGAATCAATAATCAATCTGAAATAGCATCTCAATATCCATCGGATCCCCGCAAACACAACATGTATGGATTACAAATAGATGATCTTGATCATGAACAGAGCTCACAAGATCTAAACATGAAAGCACGAAGAAGGAGAAACCAGCCATCTAGCTACTACATGGATCCGTAGTCCAAGGATGAACTACTCACGCATCACACTGGAGGCTTGCATGGTGATGAAGAAGGCCTCCAGGGTGAATTCCCCTCTCCGGCAGGATGCCAGGAAGAGCTTCAGATCCCGCCCCCTCGCGATCTAGGGACAGAGACGACGGCGGCTACAGACTCTTTCGTGGATTTTTGATCGGGTTCCTAGGGTTTTCGTCCTGAGGGCAACTTATAGGCGGAAGGAGAGGCCGAGGGGGTGCTGGGGGCGGCCAGACCACCCCCTGGCGCAGGCCAGGCCTGGCCGCGCGGCCAGGTGGTGTGGTCGGGCCCCAGCCCTTCTCCGTCTCGTATTCTGGCACTTGATCCCTTCCAGAAAAATAGGCACTTTGGCTTTTGTCCCGTCCAATTCCGAGAATATTCATTTTCTGACTTTTTTGAATTTGAATTTGGGCACATTTTGAAACCATTTGTAAAGAAACTAAGGTTTTGCACTTGCATTTGTTCATACATACAACTCACATGCATAGATTTTATTGATTTGAACACATGCATGTAATGCTTAAGTACTAATTATAGATAATACAAACTTGGGTTGTTACATATTTGAAATTACAAAAGTGAAAACACAAATTAGAAAAATAAAAAGGGTTTACAGGAAAAAAATAGCCAGACCAGAACCAGGCCGCAACCTAGCTCTTCCTCGCCCTTGCTACGACCTTTCCCACAACCTAGTACCCCTTTGCGTGTTTCTTCATTATTCTTCCTTGCGTCGATTAACAATCTTCTAGTTGTCATTGCAAGCGCCGCCCAATCCCATGCCAGGATGACCGTCGTCGCACCGCCCTTTGGACGAGGATAAGAACCAACCCTGCACGCCTCTCTCTCTCTCCCTAGTCACTCCCTCCCACTCTCGTGATCTCTCTCTCTCGCTCCCGCACACAAACCTGAAACCCTAGCCGCTAGTTGCCTCTGCTTCTCATCACCATTACAGTCTCCCCCATGCCCATCCGAGGATGCCACCAGAACCACCATGCTCCTCTGCTTCGACTCGCCAAAGGAAACAAGCTAGGAAGGCCCTTAGCCGACATAATCATGTCATCTTCCTCGACCCCGATGGAGCTCACCATCGTCGATTAGTTTGCTCCTGACCTCCCCCTGCCTCGTCGACCCCTCCAAAACGCTCACGGTGAGCTCGCGGTCCTTGCAGACACCCTACCTGCCTCTCACTTTGCACCTTGCCATCCTTGTACATTGATCGCCGCCTCTATAGTTTCTCATCACCAGCACTACTCTGGTGACAAAGAAATAGCAGCGCCACCACCAGTAGCCTCGCCCTGCTTCACTCGTTCAAACGAGCATAACTGTGCATCCCAGCTCGCCTTACAGTGCCACCCCTGATGTCCACCTGGGAGCTCCCCGCCAGGATGACGTCACGCTGACATCATAGTGACATCAGGCGAGCGGTTAACCCGGTCAAACCAGGGTGGGTCCAATTCCTGCAGCTGAGGTGGCATGGGACCCTTATGTCAGCCTCTGCGGCTATCCCCCAGATGCATGTACAACGGTTAAGTGTCCATGCTAACGTTAGCCCTCCGTCTTAATTCCATTTAGTTATTTTCCAGGAATTCCAAAAAAGGGATTAATAGTAGAAAAAATCATATCTTTTAATCTATAACTCAGAAATATGTGTATAATATATAAAAATGTTCATAAAATGATATATATATATATATATCTTAGCATCAAAACCATGCATTGTTAAACAACTAAAATGTCAAGTTTCATTAGAAGAACAAAATGAACCCCTGTAGGTGATTCCGAGATTTCCCTGTTTTAGTGTTTAGACCCCTCGAACCCTGTTTAAAATGGAAAAGCATGTACGAGGGTTACATTTGAATACAATTTAACGTGACATATCATCATTATTGTTTGATAATTGCATTGATGCCATGTGTTGATTCTTTGCCTTGCTTTCTGGTGTTTGGTTCTTCCCAGCAGAATAAGATACCGACTCCAAAATCGAAGACCGAGATCAACACCATCGAAGCTCGAAGATCAATACTTGACCAAGTATAGTCAAGTCAAGTACAAGGCTTCCGAAGATCTACTTATTGGTTATCAACAGGCAAAGGCAAGCATATCCCGACCATTATACAATCCTATGATTTTGAAATCATTTCAATTCTTGCCATGGTGCATATGATTCTGTTGTGGTCTTTTATCGATAGATAGAGTATCATATATGTTGCATTACTCTCCTTGAGCTTATATTACCTGATCCATTGCTCCTAGCATAACTAGGTTTGGCTTGTGTGTACTGCTATGGCTTATATGTGTGTCCTTCTTAGCCATGCTTAGCTGTTAGTGCTGGTTCAACCAGAAGATGTATCAAATGCAGAGAATCTAGTATGATAGGAGAACAAGGTATACTGATGAGGTGAGATCAATGGTAAAGGTTAAACATGCTAAGGCTTGTATGGGAGGCCACAGTGGGATGTTGTTTTTATAGTCGCATGCTCGCCACCACTAGGAACCGAGTTCTTGCCTTTGGAACCAAGACGAGTGTATAGCCACACGGGGCCTAGAAAACCCCACGTGTAACTAACTTGCCTAGTATAATCCATGAGTCCGTAGTTTGAGAATCGGCATCTGCACATTTGGATGGGTTGAAGATGATGGATCATATAGGGCGTGTCCAAGGAGGAAGGAGGCTCCAGGAGTACTCCTGATTCTTGGACATAGAGGTTGGGCCAAGAAAACCCTTCTTTGGTGACTCATGGACTAGGCGAAAGTAAGGTAAAGGTTGTGGTCAACCACCCTCTGCCGGCCTTCCAAGGAAGAGGGTTAAATCTTTATGAAAAGTCGTGTTCATGGTTATGAACGCTTGGTGACCAGATTCTAAGATCATAGAGAACATTAACTTAATCATAAAACTTGGAGGTTTCAATGTGTGCTTAAGGATGCTTCCACATGGGTACGAGGGGGTGATCCTAGTTGACAGGGTCCGATGATGATTACTTGGTGGATATAAAAAGATGATGAGCAATACTTCAGAGATGTCGCTCTCTTATCCCGTTTAAAATGTTCTGATTAGACGAGCTTATCCTCCTTCTTATTTTATAAACAAAGATGGCTTTATGCAAAATAACCCCACCAGCCGTAAGTCTTGCGGAGTACACCCTGTACTCACCCTTGCTTTGTTGATACTTTTTGTAGCAGAGTAAGTGTTCCATGAAGATGAGTTTGGTACAACATCGACACTGACAAGTAGCTTGGGGTTCCCGGCTAGCAACCTAGAATCTATGGGTTGGGATGTCATTGTTATGCTTTAGGCCTCTTAGGCCATTTGTTAAGTTTGCTAAACTTAATAGCATAATTTTCCTTCCATTGTTTGATGTTTGTGGTTAGCGACCTCTGTTTGTAATAGTTTGGCTCTCTGCTCAGTTATGAGCTTGCTATAATAATTTTGTGTCACAGGGTCACTATTGTGTTACCGACTTTTCACTAGATATCCTCGAGCTCTATGTTAAGCTTATGTCAGGCTAAGGTCTAGGATTTGTTTAACCCTGATCTCGGGGGTGCCATAGCAGGGCCTTATCGCCCATCCGACTGATGAACCAGCTAAGTGTCGTGATTCGCCCAGCCAGCTGTTGGACGCCCTTGATGTTCTTCGGCTTCTCCATGACCAGTATGGCATTAATTTTCTTTGGGTTCGCCTTGATTCCCCTTGCGGAGATGAGGTACCCGACTAGTTGTTCGGAGGGGACGCCAAAGGCGCACTTTTCTAGATTCATCTTGATTTTGTAGCGTATGAGGATGTTGGAGGTCTCGTAGAGATCGCCGATGAGGGTTGTGTTCTCTTTGGTCTTGACCACTATGTCATCGACATAGACTTTAATGTTGTAGCTGATCTGGTTCTTTAGGTGGGCTTGCATGCACCTTTGATAGGTGGCTCCTGTGTTCTTTAGCCCAAATGGCATTGTGTTGTAGCAGTAAACCCCGAATGGTGTGATGAAGGTTGTTTTCTCTTGGTCCTCCACGTTCATCTAAATCTAGTTGTAGCCTGAGTAGGCATCAATAAAGGAGAGATGTTCGCACCCCGCGGTGGAATTGATGATTTGATCAATCTATGGTAGTGGGAAGTGGTCCTTCGGCCAGTGCTTGTTGAGAGACGTGAAGTCCACACACATCCATAGTATATACGTGTCCTTCTTTGGTACTAGCACGGGGCTAGCTACCCATGTGCTTTCCTTGATCTCGCGAATGAAATCAGCATCGAGGAGTCTGTTTACTTCCATGCATACATTTTTGGACTTCTCTTATGAGAGCCGACATAGCGACTGCTTAATTGGTCGCGCATCGGGGAACTCATTGATTGCATGCTCAGCAAATTCCCTAGGAACTCCTGGCATGTCCACATGACACCAGGAAAAGATTTCCTAGCACTCATGGAGGAATTTGACAAGTGCTAGTTCCTATGCAGAACTCAGGTTGTTGGCGATGAGGGTTGTCTTGTTGGGGTCCGTCGGGTAGACCTAGATCTCCTTGGTGTTGACTGTGGTGTCAAAGGATTGCTCTAGTGCGTTATGCTTTCTTATAGGAGGAAGACTGTTGTCCATCGACTCCTTCAGTCTTGCTAGCTCCTCTTACATGCCGAAGGACTAGGAGATTCTATTGAATTCCTTGTCATAATTGACGGATCTGTTGAAGCTCCCTTGGATGGTGATGATGTCGTTTGGGCCTAGAATCTTCAGCATGAGGTATGCATAGTGCGGTACTGCCAGGAATCTTGCGAATGACATGCGACCAAGTATGGCGTGGTATTAGGATGGCTAGCCAACCACCTCGAACTCGAGATGCTTGCACCTAAAGTTTTTGGGCATGCCGGAGATAACATCCAGGTGGATCGTTCCCAGGGGTAGATTCCCTTCCCTGGTATAATGCCGTGGAAGGTGGTATCAGATGACTCCAGGCTGGAGAGAGGAATTAGCATGGCACGCAAGGTGCTGGCGAACATGAGGTTAATACCGCTGCCTCCATCCATGAAGACTCTGCTCGTATCCGCCTATTTGAGCTTCAAGCACTAGGGCTATGAGGGACCTGACATGGGTTGTCAGATATGTTGAAGGTGATGCTGGACTTGGATTTGTTGAGGTACTCAAGGATGGCAGGTGGAGAGGTGACGACCATGTTCACTTGGCGGCTGATCGTCTTCTGGGCCCTATTGGAGGGACGCCCTTTCCAGATCATGCCCATGTTCCCCAGCGGACGCGGGTACTGCCCTGCTCCGTTTTTTGGGCTGACACGGCCGCAGGTGGTGGGGGGTCCCCTAGGTGGTGGTGGTGGCCTACCGTATGCTTTGGGTCCTGGTGCAGTCTCGTACCCTTGATTTGTTGCTTCATGTTGTAGCTAGGCGTATGCATCTTGGAGCTTCTGGAACTCGTGACAGTCCTTGAGGAGGTGTCTCTACTTCTTATTTCCATCCTTGCTGTCGATGTAGTAGTGGATGTTGCAAGGTCCTGATAGTCACTCCATGGCGGTTGACGCGTCGCTGTGGGTGCGGTGTTGCCACACTTGGGTCGTCTTGCCGCTGCCGATGTAGCTGCCACCATGATATCCACTGTTGTGGTTGTTGTTGTCGCATTCGTTAGTGTAGCCGGCTACGACCATGTCGATTTCATCATGGTCCTCATAGCCACGCATCCTGTGTTTTCCCCGGTGGTCGCGCCTGTGACCCAGGTCGTCCTCGTCGTCCGAGCATGCTCGGATGTTGTGGATGGTGTCTTCTCCATTCGCCCAACAATTCCCTATATCCATTAGGTGGTTGATGGTCTTGGGCTTGGTACGGACTAGTTCCTCCTTGAGTTCTTGATGGTGCATGTCGTTGTTGAACGCGTCGATTCTTGATGATGGACCACCGTTGGATGTATGAGTGGAGGGATTCACCGTGCCTCTGGCTACAAGCTCAGAGATCTTCGATTGAGGTTGGGTGCTTGTAGATGTATTTGAAGTTTCGGACGAAACTGTACACCAGTTCTTCCTAGCTATGGATCGAGCCGATGGGGAGGCTGTTAATCCAGGCTCATGTGGCGCCTTATAGCTGCAGCTACAGGAATTGCATGGATGTGTTCTTGGATCCACCCTAGAATTTGATGGATTGCATGTGATTGTCCAGCCAGATTTTTGGCTCCTAGAGGTCATGAAATTTCGGTTTATCTAAGGGCAGCTTGAAGCCCCTGGGCATCCGAGTTTTTCATATGGCATGGTTGAAGCATCTTGTGCCGCAGATTTCCGTGTCTTCATCTTTGGACTCGGAGGAGTAGGCATGCTTGGTGCGCAGCTTGTTGACCTTGCGCTGCGTGATTTCATTGCGAACGTCGTATTCGTGGTACCTTCGTCATGGGTTGCAACGTTTTCATGGTAGGCCGTCCTCGTCGTATGACGGCGAGCGGTTTCTTGCGAGTGCCATAGATTTATTCTTTATCTCCGGGGTGGGATCTCTTGCGAGTGCATCTTCTACCAGTCTGAATCTGGCGATGGTGGATCGCTAAATGGTGGATCGTGGATCCCTCGTCGAAGGTTGGTTTGACAGCAGGTATGTAGTGGCCGCGATCACCACAGCTTGCGGCGTTTTGGGTATCATGTTACCCCGAGAATATATCGACATGAATAAGAAGTCGAGCGCTCAGGTGGCATCGCACCTGCCATCTGCGTCCACGCGGTCCACCCGGGAGCGTCGTTTGTGCGCCATAAAATCGTTTCCCTTCGAGGAGGATCCACTGATGGAGGAGAGTGCTGCTTGTCGGATGCTCGATGCATCAGCTTGCCTCTTTCGCTTGTCGATATGGGATTGCACCGCCTGCTGGCGATGGAACTCCTTTTGGAGGAGCTAGTGGTAACTATCAGCATGTCCTATGATGTGTTTTCTGGCAGGGGTGCCATTTAGGGCTTGCTTAATAATGTTCCATTCGCCTTCTGAAAGGTGCATCGTGGGACGATCTCTTGCGCCACCACCGTCGATGTTGGTATTGGGGTTGCCGCGGTTGCCTTCATTCCCAGTATCGCCACGGGTGCCATTTCCACCGTTGGCGTTGATGACAGTGCATATGTAGTGGTTGGCAAAGTCATTGCTCCCGCAACTTTTCTGACCAGAGTCATAGGCCTCCTCCAACGGTGAGTCACATAGATTGGAGTTGCAACTGTTGTTGCTATCCGTGTCGTAGGTCGTCATGGGAGCATTGAGCTCGCTTAAGTTGTTGAGTGGTGGCGGGAACCAAGAGGAAGGCATGATTGACGGTGTTGTTGACTGCTTGGAGAAGCGGAGGGTACCGATCTTGCCGATCTGGAAGTGTAGATACCCGATCATCATATCGGCTCCATCATCGATGGAGTCGAAGGCCGGGCGCATGGCCGACGAGTGGATGGTGAAGTCAAAAGAGATGAAGCTAAGGTGTCCCTCCGACGCGGATGAATCAAAGATGGTGGGTGATGGGGCCGCCGAAGTCATAACATCAGCACACCCACTTCCCACAAACGGAGCCAATTGATGTGGGGTTAACACGTCAGTACCCATAGTTTATGGACTTGGGTTTTAGGAAGAATGGCGAGCTGGAGACTTCATCGGCTAGCACACAAGCAACATGGGGACACGGTGGTTTACCCAGGTTCAGGCCCCTAGAGGGAAAAATCTACTCCTGCTTGTCTGCTCTTGGTTGATGATGAATAGAAGGTTATAGGGGTGCCTTGACGGTGATGGTGCGCAGATGTGATCTGGCAGGTGTATGTGCTAGGGTTTCGATGATCCTTCTCGTTGTTCCCTCCCGGTCATTATATGAGAGGCCGGGTCCTAGGATACAACCGAGTCAGATACAAATTAGGGTTAACCTTTTAAACTTGCTATGTAAATCTTGTTGTATCTATCAAGGAGTCGCATCCTTCATGGTCCAGGGGCTACCCGAATCTTCATGGGCTCCATTGTTGCTGGCAGTCTATCACGTGGGCTCCTACTAGGCTGAACCGGATAGTCCTATCTTAGGCACCTGTAGGGTATACCTATGTTAGTTGTGTAGCCCGCCATTGATTACCATGTATGCTTTAGAGCGATGGGCGATGTGTCGCGCCTCGTTCATGTCCTCTGGTAGTTCTTTATGCACCAGGTACGTGATGTACAGGTATACCCATGCTAGCTCTATCAGCATTGCCTCCACTAGTTCTGCAGTGACTGGTTGCTCTTCCGCTATTGCGGGTGCCTTGGAGTCGGCATGGGGAATAGCCCCCGAGTGTGTGATTGACTCTAGAGGGTTGGTAGATGCTTTGATCTTGATGGATCATTCGCTAATCTGCTCTAGGAACACAACAGGTGGTATGGTTGCGCAAGTGGACCCTATGTTAGCTAGTGTATCGGCTTCTTCATTGTTGGTGCAGGAGATGTGCTCGATCTGGCAACCACCAAAACTACCTTCTAGAGAGTTGTACATCTCCCGATAGGCTATCATGTTGTCATTTACTACAGACTTGTTCATCGTCTACAACACGACAAGATTGGATTCGCCGTGTATCATAAGGCATGTAGCACCACAAGCCTTTTCCATACGCCTGTCGTGGATTAGATCTTTGTATTCATCTTTGTTGTTGGATGCTCAGAACTTCATCCTGAGCATGTAGTGCATCTTGTTCCCTTGTGGTGATATCAGAATGACGCCGGAACTTGCACCTTTCACTTGTTTGGAACTGTCAAAATACATAGTCCAGACACCTGAGAGATCTAGAGGACCCGGTGTCTGTAGCTCCATCCAGTGAACTATGAAGTCAAGGAGCACACTTGCGACTTTCTTTTCGTGCGCCTCTCGTAGGTGATTTGTCATGGAGGCAACTCGATTCCCTAGAAGGAAACTCGTCCCGTTGCTTCGAGGTTATTGAGGATGTTGGATAGTGGGGCGTTCTTGACTACCAACTATTGGGTGCTCCTAGAAGTAGTGGTGCGGTATGCGTGCTACATAAAGACACCATAGGCTAGCTTCTGGTAGTGCGGGTACTACTGTTTGGTGGGGGTGAGGACCTCACTAAGGTAGTACACAGGTTGTTGCACCCCGTGAGCATTGCCCTCTTCCGCACGTTCGATGACGAGCATGGTGCTAACCACCTGGTTAGTGGTGGTGATGTATAGCAACATTCCCTTTCATGAGGAGTTACTAGGATGGGAGAAGTCGACATCAGGCGCTTAAGATCCTCGAATGCTGCCTGTGCCACAACGGTCCACTTGAATTTTCATATTTGCACAATAACTGATAAAATGGAAGTGCCTTCTCACCCATCCCACCGACGAATCAACTGAGCACTGCTATACGTATCACCATCTACTGGACATCCCTAAGGTTTGTCGGCTGCTTCATCATCAGGATCACCTTTATCTTCTTCAGATTTGCTTTGATTCCTCTTACTGAGATGATGTACCTAAGGAGTTGACCTACTGGGACTCCAAATGCACATGTTTTCAGGTTTAACTTGATTCAGTAGTGTTCGAGGTTGTCGATGGTCTATCAGTGGTCATCTATGAGCGTGGCTCCCTCCTTGGATTTGATGACCACGTCGTCGACATAGACTTGGACATTCTTTTTGATTTAGTCTTTGAGGCAGGCTTGCATGCAACTTTGGTAGGTAGCACCCGCGTTCTTGAGACCGAAGGGCATGGTGGTGTAGTAGAATACACCATAAGGTGTGATGAAAGCGATCTTCTCCTCATCTTCAACCTTCATCCTAATCTAGTAGTAACCTGAGTAGGAATTGAGGAAAGATAGGCGCTCGCATCCTATGGTAGGGTCAATGATTTGGTCGATCCACGACAGCGGGAAGTGGTCCTTTGGGCAGTGCTTGTTTAGGGACGTGAAGTCAATGCACATGCAAAGTATCTCAGACTCTTTCTTTGGGACCAACACATGGTTAGCTACATAGGTGCTTTGCTTAATTTTGCGGATGAATTACTTTGAGTAGTCCATTGACTTCCTCGTAGATGGCTTTGAGCCTTAGTTCTGAAAACTGGCACGGTGATTTCTTGATGGGTGATACCTTTGATCTAGATTCACGGACGCAGTATAGTAGCTTTTTCCCTAGTAGACCTAGGTTTAATCAAACCTTGGGAAACAATGCTAAATGAATTAAATAAGGACACGTCTACAAGACTTTGTTCTTTCGTTTTACCTTTGTTTACCAGACCTTTCTAGTTTAATTTATATTGTGGGTTGTTTGAATGGATGGAGATAGGCCAGGGTTGAAGATTCACCTGCAGTTGCACATCATATGGGATAAAGATAATAATAAGCATAGTCATGTGTAATGTTTTAATAGAGATAAAATTTGTGGGCAGCACATCCTAATATACTAAATCGCATGTGAGCCACAGGCATAGCAATGGCCTTTTGATCCAACCGTTTGCACCATGAAGCACCGGGCTACAAACAATTATTAAGTGAAAACACAGATCAAAGCCTTAAGAAGTGATGTTGATGTTGTTCCCCGATCGATCGCTAAGCGAAGACCATACTCCCCTTTCTGTCACTAGGTTTCCTATGAGAACACTGCTAACCAAGTATCTTACCTCAAGCCTTTATCGATCTCAGGGGTATTGGGTACCTACAAGTCCAAAGATCGAGATAAGAGACAAAGAAACAAAGACACAAATCTCTTATTGAGAAAATACAAAATGTTCCCATAGATTAGATGCACATAATCGCTGCGAGATTTCACCCCAACTAGCAACCCGTGAGGACTACTCGCTCATAACAATAAAACCAAGGATAGAAAACATTGTGCAAAATACTTAGATTGAAATCAAATATTCTTACAATGGTCACCAAATCACAAGGAGATCTAAAGTACATAGTAATGGCTATGGCTATGGAGAGGATGGATCGTGGAGAGGATGAACTATAGTGGTGGATCTCCTTTGGTGGTGTTGTGATGCAATTTGAGAATGTTGGCCCTCTGCTCGGCGGCTGGGACCTCAAAATATATAGGTGCATTCACAAAAGTTGTAGGCTTTGACGAGACGAAGCCGCTGCCACCTCGTATGGGCGGTCCGTACGGGTGGACCTTGCCCGTACCAGTGGTCGTTATGGCCTCTAGCGCCTAGAATTTACTCCAGATTTGCTTGGCCGTGTAGACTTCCTCAAAATCTTCATTTATGGCTCCAGATTTTGCCTTAAAAAGTGTGATTTTTTGCACAACACATCTCAAAGCAATGGTTTGCATATCTTTGGAATAATTAGTCATTAGTGGCAAAGCTAGAGAGTTTCTTGTCAATTGCATGACTAAAAATGAGGTTTAAACACGAAGAAAGATGCCTATTTTCATAGCCATCAACTTCCCTAAAGCTCAAACCTTGATCGTCCTCCAGCAAGAAAACAACAAAACCATAAATAACTCAGCATTTAAACTGAAACAATGAGAGTATGAATTCACTTAGGGTTGGTAGTCATATGCGTTCAGCACTTCTTTCATTTGAAAAGCTCATCAAAGTTAGAGAGATGCCAAGAATACTATAAAAGCTTTGATAACTCAAAACTATCAAAGTAGAGTTTAATATAAGTATGAATAACTAGGAGTGTAACAATCAATCCAATTCCCTTAGTCAACTCTCAGCTTGCCAAGGAACACTAGGATTTTTTTATAATAGCAAAATTAAGTAAGAGAGATCATGTCCCAAGTAGCAAAACAATGAAGTGTCTTATTGACACCCACATTAGTAAATCAAGACTATCGAAACACTTCTATGGCATTCATTGCTTTTCAAGAAAATTCATAAAGTAGTAATGAGACCATGCCAAGGACTTGTTATGTGGATCTTCATTTTTCAAGGGTAATTCTCAATGAGGATCATTGAGTGATTCTTTTAAACAATTGTTTGAACAACCTTTGAGAGTACCAATACTTTTTCCCATTACGGTGATAGGTGCCACCTATGTCATCAACTCACAGCCAAAATCAGGGGTTGTACCATTGATCGTTTGTAGGCTAGCAGAGTTCTTGGCATCCAAAGGTGTGCATAAAAACATAAAACTTTTTAAATAGTATCATAGTTTGATCCACAAGGTTTAGCTTTGGCATGGATTGCAATTACCATTATACTTCATCTCTATCGAACAACTCATTTTCAAGAGTGCTATCAAGTCTATCAAAACATACATGGGGTTAAGTATCTTTAAGGGTAAACTCTTAAGATTCATCAAATAAGTCATAAATTTGATACTCTTTCTTATTATACTTGTTTGGCAATATTATTTCCAAGGCAAGACTCGGTTATCTATGAGAACTAGAGCAAAAGCTTCCACAACTAACTACTCATGCAAATAAAAAGCTTTCTCTAACTATTTTAAATTACTCCCACTAGCATAACATTTAGCAAATCAATGAACTAAGATAAACAATTCAAACTTATAAAGTGGGAGGCATAGGACATACCTCTCATGAGTGACTTCATGATTATCTTCCTTATGGGGATGTGTTCCTTCAAAACTCAAGTTAAAATCACTCTCATAATGATATTGAAGCAAAGAGGCAATAGGAAAATCCACTTTCGAGGAAAAAGGGGAATTTTTTGTATTTTGAGGATGGGGATTAAAGAATAGAAAAGAACTTGCGACCAAGCAACGAACTTAAGAAAATAAAAACAAACTAAAAACAAAAGCAAAAAAAGAAAAGTGTTGGAACAAACCAACACGAGTGTTTCAAAGCTCATAAGGAGCTGGAGTACAACCTCATTATTACACAAATAAAAATGCAGGGGGACACATCCCCAAGCTCAGGCTTTTTTGCAAGCCTTTTGTTGCTCACTATGGTGGTGGTGGATAATATCCCAAGTTCCATTGGCTGCTCCAATTGTTGAACTAGGTTGATAGGTTGGCAGTAGCATCTCAAAGGTTGATGGAGAGGTTTCTCATGTTTTGGATGCTTCCTTTTAGAGCATAGATATCATCATAGGTGGTGTAGTAGTTTGGTGGTTGCACATCTTGTTCGGGTCCTTCTTGTTCTACTTCTTCATCTTCTCCTTCTTCTCCCGCGTGTTCTTCCTGTTAGGGTAGTCTTGCCTCAACCTACGCATCATAATGCAAATGTCCATCCTCGATAGAGACCAAACCATTAGGCAAAGGAGCTGAGATAAAGTGATCCACTCCAGGTATATCAAGGAAGTATCTACCATTAGTTCTAGAAATCACACCACATGCTCTTAGAGTAGAAAAAACCGAGATGGCAGCTTCTTGCCAACGGTTGGATATTACCTAGGTTGACATGAAGCACTCGTGCAAGTATGGTTATGACTCCTCCTCCGCATATAGGGACCACAAGACTACAAGGCTTGATGCTTAAGATAAAACAAAAGAAGGGCGCCCAAATTTGGCATTAATTTATAGTTAGGAATAGCAGCTCTAGCGAGGATCATCATATCCTCATCATTAACTCTAGTAAACTCACCACGTTCCGACAAGGTGTTAGCAATAACATAGAACAAATAGCGAATAGCAGGGTGATCAATTTGGTTTCCCTTGGGTGTGTTCCCATGAATTCTCATTCTATTAAAGTAAACCAAGGGTGATGGATCAAGAACAAAAGTGGTGGAGTGTATGCCAAACCCAAAGTAGTGAGCCCATTGGTCGAGCGTCAAGGAATAATCACAGTTCATAAGACGGAAGTTGATGCGATCAATTCTAGGCATTTGTTCCTCAGGGAAATAGTGTGAGAACACTGTATGCGTCAAGGTACAGAGGAACTCAAGCGTCAAGCGGTGGTACGTGACTTCATCCCGAAAAAAATCATACAAACCAACATTGTTGCAAAGTATGTCAAAATCACGACGAATTCCTAGTTGATTGAGGATGTAAGGACATGCCCACTTGGTAGACTTGATTTCTCGGAGCTTAAGACAGTTAAAAAAGTTAAGCTGAAATTCCTCAGTGAACTTGATACCAAATGACTCGGGGGTTAGCGTATCAACAGGTAGTGCGGCTTGTTATGTAGCCATCACACATGTACGACTCATCGTGTTCATCTAAAACAAAAACAAACAGATTGCTAATAAAAAATTAGTCCAATAGAAACATAGCATAAACGATCCTCTAAACTTCTTAGAAAATAAACTCCTCTAAAAACAAAAATTAGCATCCTCATAATCAATATTAGCTCAAGAACAAGAGCAAAGTCAACATTGATAATGGTGAAAGATTAAGCAAGGTTTTGATACAAATAAACTGGGGATCAGAGGAGAAACATACCTTAGATCGATTGGGTGCGAGGAATCAAAGAAAGAACAAGTATAATAGAAGATCCAATGGAGGTGATTTAGAGTTTGGAGGTAGAAGAAAGAGAGAGTTGTGTTTAGGAAATTTTAGGGTTACCTCTTCTTGGGTAGAAATCGCGGTCGTATACTATATACGGGTGAGCGGTATGGACGGAGCCCGCCCGTACCGGGTGTCCTACCATGTGGTCGAAGGACCCCTTCCGACGGTACACTCATTAAGGGCGCGCGGTATGGTTGCTTGCGCCCATTCGATTGGTCGTTATTTGGTTGGTAAGTTTTGCTCCAAACTTGATGTTTTTCTTGGGATACGATAAGGGCGGGCGGTATGGCCGCCTCCTGTCATACCAGTGGTCGTTAGGGCCATTGTGTCCCGCAACAAAAATCAAAATTTCCATTTTCTTGATACGTGATGTGGTACAGGCGCGTGGTACGGCGAACTCCGGTCGTACCAATGATCATTATGTGCCCTGGAATCTTAAAAAATTGTGGAATTGAGTTAGTAGCTTCACGCGCCTTTGCACATCTTAGTAATCAAAAAAATAACAGCAAATAGACTTCATAAAAAAGTCGTACAATAAGGCCATGTGTTAGCAAATATAAAAGATCGAGGATTACTTGGTTTTTTCTCCTCTCTCCAAAGGATTTCTTGAACACTCTTTATTAAAACAAAAACAAAACTAACACAGGAATAAAAACTTTATTTCACATGGGTTGTCTCTCATGAAGCGCTTCTAGTTAAGGTCAATTAGCTTAACCCAGATTGTGTTCACTTAGGCATTGCGAGTGGAACACCCACCCCAAAGTATTTAGCTTTTAGAGTGATTATACCATCGTCATTATTATTATGTTTAGCATTTTTCTTCCTAAGGAAGTGGACTATAAAAGGATCTCTAGATGGTAGTCCTATTCTCACATTCCCTTCATGTAGAATAATCAAAGCTTTAATAGTTCTTAGGAAGGGCCTATCTAGAATTATAGGTGCTATGAGATCTTCACGCATGTCTACTATAATAAGATCAATAAGAGAAGTACATCCTTCAATTTCAACAACTATGTTTTCTTTTATCCCAAGAGCATGTTTATAAGTTGAATCAGCAAGATGGAGTCTCATTTCAGTAGTTACAAATAGCCCCAAGTTTAACTTGTCAAATAGACTCTTGGAAATTGTTGAGACGCTTGCACTAAGATCACAAAGTGCAGGTATCTCATTAATACCAATCTTAACTTTAATAGTGGTCTCAAATATATCATCTAACTTAGCTGGAAACTTACCGGCTAGTTTCTTATACTTCATTTCTGAAGGAAATATGCCCTGAGAGGCAATAATAAAGTTGTTATTATATATTTCTTGTATATGATAGATGTTTATTTTGCATGCTATAATTGTATTGATAGGAAACATCAATACATGTATGTTTAATAAACAAAAAGGGTTCCTAGTTATGCCTCTCTTATAGACTAGCTTGTTGATTAACAAGATGATCAAAGTTTCCTGATCATGGACATTGGATGTTGTTAATAACAAGGTCACAGCATTTGTGAAATGATGTGATGAACATTCATCCGAAGTATAGCATTATGATCAAGTCATTATGTTTATATTGCTATAACATCATACAAAGTAGTCTTATTCCTTAGACCATGAGATCATGTTAATTGCTAACACTGGAAGAGTATCTTGATAACATCAAATGTCACACCGTAACAGGGTGACTATAAAGATGGGTTCAGTACTACGAAGGTGTTATGTTGAGGCTCATGGATCAAGAATGGAATTTGTCAATCCAGATGACGGATAGATATACTCTGGGCCCTCTCGGTGATATCACATTAAGATAGCTTGCAAGCAAGTGATGTGATCACTAGAATGTTATATCACGGGAACGAGAAAAGAGTGCATGTCGGTAACGAGATCAAACTAGGTATTTGGATACCGATGATCGAATCTCGGACATGTATTATATCGTGAGACAAAGGGATTAAATTGCTGACGTTAAAGGTTCTCACGATCACAGAAGTCATCGTTGAATATGCAGGAGTCAGTATGGATCTCCAGGTCCCGCTTCTGATTATTGATCTGAGAGGAGTCTCAATCATGTCTGCATTATTCGCGAACCGTAGGGTGACACACTTAAGGGTTGACGGACACCATTTAGGATCACATATGTTCCAGACAAAAGGTTTGCAAAGCGCAGGAAATGTTTCGATAGAAACAGGAATTGTTTCGATAGAAACCGGAATTGTTTCGGGTGAAATTGCAGAAAGTGGTTCTGCATGTGATATTGAAATGTTGCAAGGGGTTTTATGTGAATGTTTGTTAATTAAAGTAATTAACAAAAATTCTGAATAAAAATAATAAAAGAGTTTTATTAAATGAGAGAGCATTAAATTTGGAGAAATTTAATGCATTTAAAGTGGAGACTTTAAAAGGGAATGTGAAGAGGCATTTTAATGTGGAGGGGTTACCACCACATGAATGGGGGAGGTGATGGGTCGCCCCCCATGCGCCGGCCATGGAGAGAGGGGGCACCCCCCTCCTCCTATAAAAGGCCCCCCTCTCCTCACATCTCACACACACACCTCCTCGTGAAGGATCTCTCTCCCCCTCTAGATATTCCCCCATGGTCTCGGATTAGCGAGATACATATTCCCGGTGGCCTTGCGTCTGGAAGGAGTTGCTGCTTCCGCTGATTCGCTGGAGCGAGGAGGTGGAGGTTGTCCGGTGGCTTGAACGTGTGTGCGAGGACGGATGCGCTGCTGATTTGCGGCGCTCAGACTTCCACACGATCTTGAGATCGGCAAGCGTACGACTACATCAACCACGAGTTCCTACTCGTTAACAAAACTCGTTGTCTTCGAGCGTAAGTTCTCCATGGATGTATGTTCACCCGTTGCTCTGTATCTAGTAGATAGATCTTGGCGTATAGTTCTCATCGTAGGAAAAATTTTGTTTTCTATGCTGCGGACCCAACAGTGGTATCAGAGCTAGGTCTATGCGTAGGTGCTTTACACGGGTAGTACACATATGTTTATATGTGGGTGATGATGATCATGTTATTGCATCTTCTAAGTTCTTTGGATATTGGTGGCATAGTGGGATGAAGCGGCCCGGACCAACCTTACATGTCATCATACATGAGACCGGTTCCACGACTGCATGCAACTTGTTTTGCATAAGTGGCTGGCGGGTGTCTGTCTCTCCTACTATAGTCAATATCTGATTTACAACGAGTTGCTAATAACTTGGTTATGCTCGTTGTGGTTCATGTTCGTAGGTAAGACCGGTTCTATCTCCGAAAGCCCTAAGCCACGTAAAACTTGCAATTGATAAATTAGAGGCGTCTAGTTTAGATCGTTGATGTGCTAGTGTCTTGATATGGTATTGTTGTAAGTAGATGTATGATAGATACTCTTACAACTCACTTAACGTGTAAGTTCCATAGACCTTGGCCTTACACACAAAGGAATGATAGAGATCATACCACGATGCAAATGATAGAGATCAAATGCATGGACCATATCACCTCACTTCACACATTAGATGTTAGCATCTTATATTGCTAGTTTGGTGCTTTTGGTAGCATTATAAGATGATCCCTCATTTAGATATCAAGATAAAGTGTGTTCTTCCTTAAGTATGCACCGTTTTGTGGATCGTGTTTTGAGGCATCACGTGATGATCGAGCGCTTTCATACAACGGGTGTAAGACAGTTTTACACACGCGAATACTAAGGTTCTTACTTGACGAGCCTAGCATGTACAGACATGGCCATGGAACACGGACCGAAAGGTTAAGCATGAGTCATATAGTTGATATGATGCCTATATAGATACTCGCCTTTGAAGCTACACCGACTCACGTGATGATCGGACTTGGTGTAGTGGATTTGGTTCATGTAATCACCAAAAGGACACGAGGGATGTCGTTTTTGAGTGGGAGTTCATTAGTAATTTGGATTAGTTGAACTCAATCTATCATAGAACTTAGTCTAAATATATTTTACAAATTCTGTTGTAGATGGCACCACCTGCTTTTAATTTCAATGTGTTCATGGATAAAGAGAAGCTTGCTACGAATGGTAGCAACTTCACCAACTGGGCTATGAATTTGAGGATTCTCCTCACTGCTGCACAAAAGCAATATGTGCTAGAGGCGCCGCTAGGCCCCCCACCAGCTCCTGATGCCCCTGACGAGGAAAAGAACGTCTATATAACTCGTCAGGAGGACCACAACTTAGTTCATTGCGGCATACTGTATGGGCTAGAACCAGAACTTCGAAATTTTTCGAAAATGGCAATGCCTTTGATACCATGGGAGAATTGAAAATGATTTTCGATACCCATGCTGCCGTAGAGAGTTATAATGCTTCTGAAAAGTTCTTTAGCTGCATGATGGAAGAGAACAGCTCCGTTAGTGAACACATACTCAAAATGTCTGGGTACGCCGATAAGCTCGTGTCCTTGGGAATAACGATTCCCATTGACTTAGGCATACATCGTGTTCTCCAATCTCTGCCACCTAGCTACAAGAGCTTCATGATGAACTATAATATGCAGGGCATGAAGAAGTCTCTTCCCAAGCTTCTGTCAATGCTTAAGACTGCAGAAGTGGAGATTAGGAAAGAACATCAAGTGTTGATGATCAATAAGACCACCGGTTTCAAGAAGGACAAGAAAGGCAAGCAGAAGGGAAAGAAGGGTGGCAAATCTGTTGCCGCGCCTGAAAATAAACCCCGAGCTGGCCCTAGGTCTGACACCGAGTGCTACTATTGCAAGGGGACTGGCCATTAGAAGCGCAACTGCCCCAAGTATTTGGCGAACAAAAAGGCCGGCAAGGCAAACAAAGGTATATGTGATATACATGTTATTGATGTGTACTTGACTAGTACTCGCAGTAGCACTTGGGTATTTGATACGGGATCGGTTGCTAATATATGTAACTCGGTTCAGGGGCTACGGAACAAGCGACAACTAGCAAGGGATGAGGTCACGATGTCGGTCGGCAATGGATCAATAGTTGATGTGATCGCCGTCGGAACGCTGCCTCTCCATATGCCGTCGGGATTAGTTATAAACCTGAATAATTGTTATTTGGTGCCTGCACTGAGCATGAACATTGTATCCGGATCATGTTTGATGGAAAGTGGTTATTCGTTTAAGTCTGAAAACAATGGTTGTTCGATTTATATGAATAATATCTTTTATGGTCATGCACCTGTGTTGAATGGTTTATTTCTATTGGATCTCGATAGTAGTATTACGCATATTCATAATGTTGATGCTAAAAGGATTAAACTTGATAATGATATATCTGCATATATGTGGCACTGCCGTCTAGGTCATATTGGCGCTAAACGCATGAAGAAACTCCATTCTGATGGACTTTTGGAATCACTTGATTTTGAATCATTTGATACATGTGAGCCATGCCTTATGGGCAAGATGACTAGAACGCCGTTTTCCGGTTCAATGGAACGGACGACAGATTTATTGGAAATCATACATACTGATGTGTGTGGACCAATGAGTGTGTCGGCGTGAGGTGGATATCGTTATTTTGTTACTTTCACGGATGATTTGAGTAGATACGGGTATGTCTATTTGATGAAACATAAGTCTGAAACCTTTGAAAAGTTCAAAGAATTTCAGAATCAAGTGGAAAATCATCATAACAGAAAGATCAAATTTCTGCGGTCCGACCGTGGAGGAGAGTATCTTAGTTACGAGTTTAGCACACATATGAAAGACTGTGGAATAGTTTCACAACTCACGTCTGCCGGAACACCACAACGTAATGGTGTGTCAGAACGTCGTAATCATACTTTATTGGATATGGTTCGATCTATGATGTCTCTGACTGACTTGCCACTGTCATTTTGGGGTTATGCACTGGAAACCGCTACATTCACTTTAAATAGGGCACCATCTAAATCCGTTGAAAAGACATCGTATGAATTATGGTTTGGAAACAAACCTAAGCTGTAATTTCTTAAAGTTTGGGGATGTGATGTTTATGTGAAGAAACTTCAACCAGATAAACTCGAACCCAAAGCGGAAAAATGCGTCTTCATAGGATACCCTAAGAAAACAATTGGGTATACCTTCTATCACAGATCCGAGGGCAAGGTCTTTGTTGCCAAGAATGGATCCTTTCTTGAGAAGGAGTTTCTCGCGAAAGGTGTGAGTAGTCGGAAGGTAGAACTCGAAGAGGTTATTGAACCTTCTCTTCATGAAATGGCGAGTAGCGTAGCACAGGAAGTTGTTTCAGAGTTGACTTCACCTAATGAAGAGAGAGCTAATGATATTGATCATGAAACTCCGAAAGAGGACACTACCGAACCTCGCAGGTCAAGCAGGACACGTGCAGCTCCTGAACTGTACGGCAATCCTGTTATGAATTTCATGATTGATGAAATAGATGACCCTGCAACATATGAAGAAGCGATGATGAGCCCTGATTCCAACAAATGGCTAGAAGCCATGAAATCCGAGATGGAATCCATGTACGAAAACCTGGTTTGGACCTTGGTGGACTTACCTCACGATCGAAAGGCCGTTGAGAATAAATGTATTTTCAAAAGAAAAACTGATGCTGATGGTAATGTAACCATCTATAAGGCTCGACTTGTCGCAAAGGGGTTTCGACAAATTCAAGGAGTTGACTACGATGAGACATTCTCTCCCGTAGCGATGCTTAAGTCGGTTAGGATTATGTTAGCAATTGCTGCATATTTCGATTATGAAATATGGCAGATGGATGTCAAAACTGCGTTCCTCAATGTTAATATTGAAGAAGAGTTGTATATGATACAACCAAAGGGTTTTGTCGATCCTAAGGATGCTGATAAGGTGTACAAACTTCAGCGATCCATCTATGGACTGAAGCAAGCATCCCGGAGTTGGAATCTCCGCTTTGATGAGGTGATCAAAGAGTTTGGATTTGTCCAAACTTATGGAGAGGCTTGTATTTACAAGAAAGTGAGTGGGAGCAATGTGGCATTTCTGATATTATATGTGTATGACATATTATTGATTGGAAATGATATAGATCTTTTAAACAGTGTTAAAAGTTATCTAAACAGCAAATTTTCGATGAAGGACCTTGGTGAAGCTTCATATATATTAGGCATTAAAATCTATAGAGATAGATCAAGACGCCTAATTGGGCTATCGCAGAGTACATACCCTGATAAGATATTAAAGAAGTTTAATATGGACGAAAGTAAGAAGGGGTTCTTACCTATGTTGCAAGGCAAGACATTGAGTAAGACTCAAAGTCCGGCTACGGCGGAAGAAAGAGAGATGATGGATAAGATCCCCTATGCCTTGGCCATAGGCTCTATAATGTATGCCATGCTATGTACAAGACCGGATGTGGCACATGCTATTAGTTTGACTAGTAGGTACCAATCTGATCTAGGTTCGGAACACTAGATAGCGGTAAAGAACATCCTCAAGTACTTGAGAAGAACTAAGGATATGCTTCTTATATACGGAGGTGAAGAAGAGCTAGTCGCTAAGTGTTATGTTGATGCTAGCTTTGACACCGATCCGGATGACTCTAAGTCTCAATCCGGATACGTATTTCTCTTGAACGGATCAGTAGTTAGTTGGAGGAGTTCCAAACAACCTGTGGTGGCTGGATCAACAACGGAGGCAGAATATGTTGCTGCTTCAGAAGCGGCGCAGGAGGCAGTTTGGATGAAAGAGTTCATTACAGAACTGGCTGTGGTTCCCAGTGCGTTGGACCCGATGGTGATCTATTGTGACAACAATAGAGCCATAGCCAACACAAAGGAACCAAGGTCTCACAAGAATTCCAAACATATTAAGTGCCGGTTTCACTCCATCCACGAACATGTCAAGGATGGAGATATAAAGATTTGTAAAGTGCACATGGACCTAAATGTAGCAGATCCGTTGACTAAAGTACTCCCTAGGGCAAAACATGATCAACACCAGAACTCCATGGGTGTTAGATTTATCAGTATGTAAACTAGATTATTGTCTCTAGTGCAAGTGGGAGACTGAAGGAAATATGCCCTGAGAGGCAATAATAAAGTTGTTATTATATATTTCTTGTATATGATAGATGTTTATTTCGCATGCTATAATTGTATTGATAGGAAACATCAATACATTTGTGTTTAATAAACAAAAAGGGTTCCTAGTTATGCCTCTCTTATAGACTAGCTTGTTGATTAACAAGATGATCAAAGTTTCCTGATCATGGACATTGGATGTTGTTAATAACAAGGTCACAGCATTTGTGAAATGATGTGATGAACATTCATCCGAAGTATAGCATTACGATCAAGTCATTATGTTTATATTGCTATAACATCATACAAAGTAGTATTAGTCCTTAGACAATGAGATCATGTTAATTGCTAACATCGGAAGAGTATCTTGATAACATCAAACGTCACACCGTAACAGGGTGACTATAAAGATGGGTTCAGTACTACGAAGGTGTTATGTTGAGGCTCATGGATCAAGAATGGAATTTGTCAATCTAGATGACGGATAGATATACTCTGGGCCCTCTCGGTGATATCACATTAAGATAGCTTGCAAGCAAGTGATGTGATCACTAAAATGTTATATCACGGGAACGAGAAAAGAGTGCATGTCGATAACGAGATCAAACTAGGTATTTGGATACCGATGATCGAATCTCGGACATGTATTATATCATGAGACAAAGGGATTAAATTGCTGACGTTAAAGGTTCTCACGACCACAGAAGTCATCGTTGAATATGCAGGAGTCAGTATGGATCTCCAGGTCCCGCTTCTGATTATTGATCTGAGAGGAGTCTCAATCATGTCTGCATTATTCGCGAACCGTAGGGTGACACACTTAAGGGTTGTCAGACACCATTTAGGAGCACATATGTTCCAGACAAAAGGTTTGCAAAGTGCAGGAAATGTTTCGATAGAAACCGGAATTGTTTCGGGTGAAATTGCAGAAAGTGGTTCTGCATGTGATATTGAAATGTTGCAAGGGGTTTTATGTGAATGTTTGTTAATTAAAGTAATTAACAAAAATTCTGAATAAAAATAATAAAAGAGTTTTATTAAATGAGAGAGCATTAAATTTGGAGAAATTTAATGCATTTAAAGTGGAGACTTTAAAAGGGAATGTGAAGAGGCATTTTAATGTGGAGGGGTTACCACCACATGAATGGGGGAAGTGATGGGTCACCCCCCCCCATGCGCCGGCCATGGAGAGAGGGGGCACTCCCTCCTCCTATAAAAGGCTCCTCACTTCTCACACACACCTCCTCGTGAAGGATCTCTCTCCCCCTCTAGATATTCCCCCATGGTCTCGGATTAGCGAGATACATGTTCCCGGTGGCCTTGCGTCTAAAAGGAGTTGTTGCTTCCGCTGATTCGCTAGAGCGAGGAGGTGGAGGTTGTCCGGTGGCTTGAACATGTGTGCGAGGACGGATGTGCTGCTGATTTGCGGCGCTCGGACTTCCACACGATCTTGAGATCGGCAAGCGTACGACTACATCAACCACGAGTTCCTACTCGTTAACAAAACTCGTTGTCTTCGAGGGTAAGTTCTCCATGGATGTATGTCCACCCGTTGCTCTGTATCTAGTAGATAGATCTTGGCGTATAGTTCTCATCGTAGGAAAAAAAATTTCTATGCTACGGACCCAACAATTTCTAGTTCACAAACTTTTTTGACCGTGAAACCATTGGGGAGCCCCCTACGGTATAATTTTATATTAATAAAGGAGAAAAAGTCCTCAGGCCAAAAGTCTAGAGGATATAATTACATGGTATACTCTAAACTAGACTAGACTAAAGCTAATAGAGTGACATATTTACAAGAAGGCAATCGTAAGCTTAAAAGGATTCAAGCCAAGAAGACAGTGTGGCTTGGTGCACGGGCTCTGATACCAAGATGATATGGGGTGGCCCGATCTTCTCAGTAAGCGAGGGAGGTAGATGATGATAGTGGGTGGAGATTACTTGTATGCCGCTCACGAACCTCTAGATCGATCCATGATGCCAATGCAATAGCTCTCAACCCTTGTAGATATTCACAACCTCACACACTTGCACACGTAACCGCTAACCACGAAGCGCTATTGCAATCTTCTAATTCCCAATTGACATAGGTACGGTTACTCGGGTACCTATGATTCGTTATCTTGGCTGAATAAAAGGCTCACGGCCCATGAAGAATCAATATGATGGCCCAAAGGAGCACCCGACAAAGGCTTTAGTTATATTAGGAAAGGGAATAAAAGACCAACACAATGTTGGTATTGTAATTAGGCATATGTAACCTATCCGCATACATATTTGAGACCTGGCCTATTATATATAGGATGGGAGAAGCTTATACGAGTTCACCAAACAATCCCAAGCGATTTGTAATAGTGTGATTCACTAAATATTCAGGGGACTTTGACTCCATTGTTCTCCTGATATCCGACGAAATCTCCAGTGTTCTCTTTTCCGCAAAACCCTAAGTCCTTCTTCATGGACATTTCCGAGATTACACCTCGTCACCAATAGAACAGTAGATCACACAGAACTTGCAATTGGATAATTGCAAATGGAACAACTAATCACACTTGATTGATAGTAGCAGATACACCAGATCAATACGAATTGGTGTAGGGGTTCAATTGATTGCAAGTAGCAACTCAATAGATCTAGGGTTTCCTTTAAACATGGTCTTAAACTGAGCTAAAGGGCCGTCCCAAGGCTTATATGGGCGGCTGGGGCGGCCAAAGTCGAAAACAAGGTGTAAATGACTCAAACTGATACAACCGATTTGGACCAGGTCCATCGGCGGCCGGACATTCCGGTCTGGCCGGACATTCCGGGTGTTGTACACCGGATAGTTCGATCCAGGCGGAAACTTCAAAGTTTCCGGCTGGTGTCCGAGTGGCTTCCGATTTGGGCATCTGGACGGCAGCCACCTCGATGCGTCTCGGGTTGGGCCAAAGTGTCTGGTTGATGTAGGCAGGACATTCCGATCACCTGGAATTTTTTTGCGTCGTTCTTGATGATATTCTCCTCGCTCTGTGTGCCTTCCTCCCGCTCCTCCCTCGCGCATCCATGGATGATCATCACACTGGACTCCTCTTGCAGCAACCCTTCTCCTCCTCACGCCATGCTTGCTTCCTCAACGAACCCAATCATACACAAGTGCATAGACTTAGGTAGTATAAAATTCTCATTAATAAAAACACCAGATTCATTTAGGAGTGAATTTACATGTTGTTCAAGTAGCTTGGCACGATCTCTAGTAATGGGTCCAATCCTGATCTCATTGTCAGGTATACCAATTATTGATCAGATTGTCAAGTAATGGGACTTGCTGAGTACTCCTAGGGTCTCACACCAATTATTGATCAGGGTCAGGTATAGCCCTATGGCTACTACATCAATGAGGACGATGATGGAGGCAACGACCCTCTTGCATAGAGATTCCGGGGATGGAAATGTGCTTATTTCTGTGGGTGGAAATGTGCTTATTTCTGTGGCATCTTATGCCGATTTGACTCCTAATTCTGTACTCAGATCTATGTTTCCTCTTCCGCTTGATGATTTGTTGAGTGATGTATGAGTATATAATCCTGAAATATTATTACTACTATCTATATAAATTTGATTCTTGTCATAATTGTGTTGCAATATTTCAATTTCTTTTAGATGGAATAGCTCTAATGTACTCGTGCATGTCACTGGCGTGCATACTCACTTGTGTACGCTAGACTCGCAACCAGTCACGCTTCTCGCACTTCAAGCTATAACCATGAATTTTATGGTGGATTGCGGCCTGCTTGTGGGCGGTCTCCACGATAGTACATCCTTCCTAGATTCGGATTATACCAACTTGTGATTTAAAAATATGAGGACTGGGGACTAGATAGATGCAGATCAGGTAGAGGTACAAACACTAGGAGAAGAACGAAAATCAACTTCACCATTGCGCATGATTGACAATGATCTCCCGCTTCCCTGATGCCACAATTGCTACTCCCTCCGTCTCAAAACAAATTATTTAGGTTTATCTAAATTCGCATGTATTTATACATGTTTTAAGCCTAGATACATACGAATCTAGACAAACTCAAAATTTTGAGACGGAGGGAGTACAAACCCACATATTATGCTACACCTCCAACAAGTGTAGGACATCGAGAGACGATCTATCAATGCCCTCCCCTACCCCCCATCATAGTCATCCACTTTAGAAGAAGAGGACTGACTATGAACAGTGACCCGCCATGGCCGAGTCCAGTGGCCCAACACACGCATCTAGACCCTATCCAACTGGAACCTAACATTCAACACATAAAATCAACCATTTGCACACATATGTGTTCCACAGGAAAGAACAAAACCGGAGTAGTATAATTGATTTCTCAGCTTTTAATCAAGTAAGCCAGAAAAAGCCAGTTCCATTGATCTCTGAGGTTCCACCTTTTGGCCTTCTCCCTCGCCAACGACCACCATGGCACCATGCCCCACTTAGGCCTTATGGTCTTCCGATAGCTAGGGGTGACCTATAGCTCGAGGCTCAAGGCTCGAGGCTCGGCTCGGGCTCGTCAAGACACAGCTCGGGCTCGACTCGGCTCGGAGGTTAACCAAGCCAAGCCTAAAACCTGGAACTCAGGCTCGAGGCTCGACAAGCCCGCTCGATGAAGCTCGCAAGACGGCTTGAAGGCTCGATGTAATTAAAAAATTTGCCATGACCTTTCCTAAAATTGTAACAATTCACAATTATGATCAACAGTTCATCATGAATACATGCATATCATAGTATACCAAGCCTCAAAAGTACGAATGATGATAACATGTGCATATGTCACAAGTTCACAACACAAACATCCATTCTAGTACATAGATAGTGTCATACATCACAAACAGAAACATATAATGATAGTGGCATACATCACAAACACAAACACATGCACTTAGTTCGACAAGTAGAACATGTGAGCCGTAGCTCAATAAAACGACAAGTCATAACATGAACTTCAAGCCCAAAAGAACCATCGGTCGATAATTTCATCTTCCTCCATCCTTGTTGCATGTTGATTCTGCAGCAGACAAACAAAAGAAAATCACATTCACTTTATTTTAAGACTAGTTGGTTGCTGTATAAAAGGTGTATAAAAGGTATCAGTAGGAAACACCAAATAAAGGCAAACTATTCAGTTTTATTTTAGTTAACTTGCTGTATAAAAAGGTCCAGCAACTAAATGGACAAAAAAGTCACTATTTACACATCTTTGCTTCGGTTTTAGTATTGCAAAATAAGTTCCAACAACTTAAGAGAGTAAAATGGCATTAATTACTCCACTTCCATTGAACTATGGTGATGTACAAAAGGTTTCAACAAGTAAAGACTAAAAATCACCAACAATTCTATGTTTTGCATCAATTTTCTTGTTGTACAAAAAATTGCAGCAACTAAAGAGACCAACATGTACTCTATGTTTTGATTATTGGTACTTACTAGTTGCTCCCCACCATGCTTTTTGGAAATGGAATGAACTCGACATCATCCGCATCATCTGGTTCCTAAAAGAGTGAAATGGTAATGTTAGATATGCATAAGAAATATGATAGAGATTTAAATCATTAACAGTAATAATACACATACCAGACCCAACGAAACTTTGTTGTCATTGTGGGCACCCTTAATCCAGCTCGAAGCACACACCAACGCCTCCACCATCGCTGGCTTTAGAGAACTCATGTAGTCATCTAGAACACGGCCCCCGGTGCTGAAAGTTGACTCCGAAGACACGGATGTGGCTGGTATGGACAAGAAATTCTTGGCCATCTTTGCTATAACAGGGTATCTATGTGCATTCAGCCTCCACCACAACAGCACATCAAAAAATTTGTTCAGCAAGCTCTCATTCTCCTCATCAAGATACTTGCGAAGCTCATTCTTTGATGTCTCTAAAGAAGTTTCATTTAAGTATGAGGTAAACTGGCTAGCACTTGAGGGTAGAGAGGAACTTATATCCACGGTTGAAGATGACAATGCACCTGATCTATAAGGATCAGCTTTCTCATGACAGTGATGCATATCATAAGTTTCATACAACTTTGTTAACTCGATGTCAATCAGATTATATTCATCGAGAGCTTTGCCTTGGTCATAGATCATTTTAAACCCCCATTTAATGTACTTTAGTTTGTACCTTGGGTCAAGAATGGTAGCAATTACCATGACATTATTGGGCTCTTCCCAATACTTGTTGAATTTGTCCATCATTGTCTCTCCCATAACTTTCAAAGTTGGATTGTTGGAGTCACATGCCTCCCTAAGCGCAATCTTGACATTGACAATGTGAGGATAAAATATGTTGGAAGTAGGATATGTAGAGCCAGAAAATGCAGTGGAAACCTCAGCCAAAGAAGCAAGTATTGGTGTAATGGTATTGGACAATGACCATTCAGCATTTGAGGGTTTCCATTTATAGTTTGCATCGCCATCCGAATAAGAATCTAATGCATCTCTATAGGCAATGGAAATATTTTGCAACGAAACAATATGAGCTTCTAGCAACAAACATAGCCTTCAAATTGCGGATTGCTACATCATTGTTGGATGCATTATCTAGAGTGACCGAGATGATTTTATCTTCTATCTTCCATGCAGCCACACACTCCAACACAGCTTGAGAAATCACATTTCCACTATGTGGAGGGTCCAACTCCACGAAATTTAGCACACAACATTGCATGTTCAAATTCTTATCAATGAAGTGTGCAACTAAACACATATATGAAAGTGTTTGGTTGGATGTCCACAAATCAGTAGTTAAAGCTATGTTATCCACACCTTTGAGAACCTTCATAAGGCTATCTCTCTCAGATTCAAACACCTTCAAGCATTCCTTTCTAATGGTTTTTCTACCAATAAACTCGTACTGAGGATTTAAATATTTCATGACTATGTTGAACCATGTGTGCTCTACCATCTTAAATGGATAATCATGACAAATCAGCATCTTAGCAATTAACTTTTTAGCTTCCTCTTGACTATACTCCCTAGAAGGTTGCAAAACAGGAATACCGGTATCACTTGCATTAGATGGCTGAAAGTTGAGAAGGGTTTGAGTAGCAACCTTTGCCATTGCAATCTTGTAATCGGGACATACTTTGCTGTAGTGCCGCAACAGATGTGAAGGCTCCGTCATTCTCCTTGATGTAGGAGAAAATTTTTGTGCAATACTTGCATTGTGCCATAATCACCTCAACACTTGGATCCTCTTTGGATGGTTGAGGAACCTTATCGAAGTGGTCCCATACCTTTGACTTAGACTTGCCACTTGGTTGAACAATAACCTTCGGACCAACCTTCATTCCCTTGTGTCGCTTCTTCCCTCTCTGAGACACCCCACCATCATTATCCACAGAATTCCCATCCTCGGATATGTCAATATGACCATCAACAAATACATCATCTTCGAACATGTCATCGTTCTTGTCAAAAGAATTTTCCTCCTCATCGGACTCAATTGTTTGAGGCTGCACACATGAGACATTTACTAGTATCAAAGATAGTACATGTAGTATAGTGGAGAAGATAATACAAACATGAAACATCAATAACTACCGTTTGTGGTGGACAAGCTGCTGTTGCCGGCTGCGGTGATGTCGTTGTTGTCGGTTGCAAAGATCCCGGGTTATTTGCAGAGATACCGAGTAGAGCAGCTGTCTTGGATTGCATGGCTTTGTTGTATGCACGCCGCTTTCCCTAGGCTGGTCCGGCTGGACGTGCCTGCGATGCAGCACTCTCTCTTCCTGTTTGCATCTTCGTCGGATGAGAGGATCAACAGACTTCTATAGCAACAACATGACAAAAAATAATTACTAGATGGCACTCAAATTACAACTGAACTAATGAAGCAAGACACCCAAAATAATTGTTATTTGTTCATAATAAGCATGACACCCAAATTCACTTAACTAATGAACTACAGAACATTGCAGGAGATAATTACATAAGCATTATTACTAGAAATTAAAACAGCCCAAGAACAAGAAGGATGAGGAACATTGCAGGAGATGCTCAAATTCCACCCCTGCCCGTAGGTCGTGGCGTCGTGCTCATGCAATGCCGGTGGCCAGTTGGTGGCAAACAGGCGGAGTGCCGACGGCCAGAGGGCCGGCGGGCGGAGGGCCGCCGCTAACCCTAGCCTTCACTGGCACCTTCTCCAAGGGGAGGGGAGGGGAACAGGTTCAAGAGGGGTAGGTGCAAGGGAGGGGAACCATGGAGGAGCACCTTGGACCTAGGGTTGTCGGCGCTGGCAGGCGACGGGCGGCGCGACGGTGAGAAGTGGTGGCGACGGCACGACCTCGCGAGATGAGGGCGAGGGGGCCTAGGGTCAGGCTCGAGAGCGAGCAGTACCGCGGGAAAGAGCCTAGGGTCGGGGGGTCAGGCTCGTGGGGACAGGGTATCGGCTTACTGCTGAGTTAGGGTTTTGGCTCGACGAGCCGTTCGAGCGAGCCGCGAGCCCTTTTTTCAGCAGATTTTCATCACCAAGCCGAGCCAAGCTCGGCTCGAGTTTTACCGAGCCTGGTCGAGCCGAGCCACGAGCCAACTCAGTTCGGCTCGATTCCACCCCTACCGATAGCCATGTCATTGCCATTTCCTAGATAATTCGTGTACATACTTGCGAATTTAGTGGCATACAAAGAGTTCCTATTGCATGTTTTTTCCATTGCTTCCTTGAAAATAACACAAACGGAAAAAAGTAGAGCGGCCATGGTCTTCAACTGCCTTGTTCAGAGGGCGGAGGTTCAGTGAAGCATACAAGTTGTGCAAAAGTCTGCTGCAGCAACTTCTCAGAAGTCAGAGAACTCATTCATCTTGTGCTAACGAGGTATCTCCTGCCTGCAAGGAAAAAAACAATTGGTCAAGGTCGCATTAAATGCCTCGGTTAACATACTGCGTAACAGCGGAGAACATGTCATTTGCCAATACCTTGTTGGACAAAATGAAATCCACTACAGCGTCAGAAAGTTCTTTACGATGTGCGGTGTAGCAGTGATCTGCTCCCTCAATGACCCTCAGCCTGTGAGTCGGTATATGCTTTGCAAACTCGTAAGCATCTTGCACTGGAATGACCTCATCAGCCGAACCATGAACTGTAAAGAAGCTGAACAATGACAGTAAAATTAACTGGAAATTCACAACAGGTGGTTTATAGCACATCGGAATATATTAATTGTTCTCAATAATGTGAATTCGTGGGAACGGAAATTTTAGTGAAGGTAAATGCGGCATGTTGGTGCCAAGTTGTGCCCCTTGTTTCAGTTGGTAGCTTGCATATAAGGGTAAAGATGCCTAAATTAGTTTCTGACCTGCATTCTTTGCTGATGGAAAGGCTTGTTGCATGCATATCAGTGTTCAATCTTTCCATTAGGCTGTCTTTTGTTACCCTGTATAAAACCTTCCCTACGTTGCAACCAACGGATAGTCAATATGACCATGAACGACAAGTATGCTATATACACAGCATATGGAGTTGTTTCAGAAAGTAGCTATATACACATTCGTTACCTGACTTGTCTGTGGCATCAATGTAACCTTCCTTGTGTATCCTTTCAATACATTCTTTCCCGAGCCGTTCTTCAATTCCTTTCTCCAAATAAAAACGGCCAGACAGGTTGACAACCATGTGGACATTGTCATACAGGGAAGCATATAGAACAACCACATCTCCTCCTGGATAAAATAAAATCAAAATTCGATGCCTAAATTTTGTAAATTGCGAGTTAAACGTGCAAAATATGGTAATGCTCAGTATTGAAGGCTGTTAATGATAACAAGAATAAAGATAGGAAAGGTATGTTATTTAGTAAGGCAAGAGATCGATTTAGTTATGATGATAAGGGTATGGTTTATTAGACAATTATGGATCCCATTCTCAGGGGCCAAGTCAGTCTTTTCTGGGATAACATGTACTACTCCATATGGATTATCCAAGCAGTGAGAATAAACAGAAATAGAACACTACAGGGAAATGTATCGTGTGTAACTGTTATGGAACTTCATAGTACTTGCTTAAAAGAAGAAAAAAAGGATACAAAGCGAGCAATATACTAGATGAGATATATTCCACGTGTTCGATAGGGCAGCAGGGCCAGCATCACAAACGATTTGACCCACAGTGATGTGCCAACTTGGCCTTTGATATTTATGAACACTGTACCAGTATGCATAGAGGCAAGAATATCTCTACAGCTCTACCATTCAACTCCTGCATAGACTGTATCCCCAAGTTGTTGAAGAACTAAATAAACTATTTCACCTTCTAATTACACATTCTTTAAAACTAATTGGCACAGCAATAATAAACATGATTATAAATATATATATATCACCTACCTTTGCTGTGACCAACAATAGCCGTGACATCATACTTCTCCTGATAAAGATATGAGACAACAGAATGCAAGTCGTCAGCCTCTTTCCTGTAGTTGCCGTACTGGAACTCGCCTTCACTTTCTCTGAAAACATATGATCAAAGGCATAGTCTGAATGAGGTTATGAACCATCCATGTTTATTTAAATTTAAGTTACACAATTAAAATGCTGTATCAAGAAACAGATATTCGAAATTCGTATATTAATTTAATTATCCATGAGAAAATTTGAAGCAGCACAAGGCTGTGGAGAGTTCAGTCCAAAACTCTTAACACACAAGATCTAAGCCAAGATCTAAAGCAAGAACACAAAGTTCTCTTTATTGATAGGTAGAGGGTACATAGTCTTGGTCACATAAATAGAGGTGGGGACCTCTATTTATAGGATGCATAAACCTTCACTACTTAGCTCTACCCATAGCTAGAAGGTTCTAGAGAACACTAGAAATAACTACAACACTCTAGAAACTACTACCACACGTATGACTAAATGACCATATTACCTAGATATATAGTAGTAGAAGTGTGTAGAAGCTAGTAATGTATTTTACTTCTGTTTTATTTTAATTTATTTCCTCTACTGTCCCTCATCAAAATTATAAGGTCTATGATTTAAGTGGCATCTGAAGCTCAAAGCAATAACATACATGAATCTCAACTCATCTAGTTGTAAGACTACCTGTAGACAAGATAACTCTATGGACAACTTACCCATTTCCACTGAAATCAAAGCGGAAGATACTAATTCCTTGTTTTGTTATTGCATCTGTTAGATCCACAATGATGCTATCACTCTGAAAGCAAGCATTAAACTTCATTATACAGGTGATAGAAATTAGTACTACGACAGTATAACTCGCTGCATCTCACATAGCAACATGAAACTTGACCCTTATCTTAGAGAGAACAAGGCAACTTTCTTCTGGTGACGACATGGTTATGTACCTTGGATGCTGTAAAGCCATGGCACAAGACTACAATCTTGTTCGAACCAGTGGGATGCAGCAGTCCCACAAGTTTCTCTCCGTGCTTGTTCGTTATCAATACCCTGTGTGTAGCAGCTTTAAAAAAAAACATAGTGTCAACAATTTGGGCTCAAGAATCTCCATGTATCTTCAACTCTACACTAAGAATGACGTAACTAAAGATCACAAGGAGCCATCCTTTAACTGAAACTATTGAGTTTTTTAACCATATGGATTTGCTAAGTAAAATTATTCCAAAATCCTTAGATTGATGTAGCCATCTGAGCAGGGGTGGATCCAGGATTTGACGATAGGGGGGGCCAATGACTGCAAGCATAATAATAGATGTAGAATACAGAAGAGTATACTATGAGACGAATAATGAGATTAGAACTATAACTAGTACGTTGGAACTTATATTAATCGCACAATACTTTAATTAAGAGGATATATTTATTAAAGCGAGATTAGAACTATAACTAGTATGTTGCGCCGTCCCCTTGGTACGTATATGCTATGCATTCTTAAAGCGTAGCAAACTTAAAAGAGAAAACTAGATTTCTAGGCAATCTTTTTGGCTTTTGCCTTTTGCAATTACAGGCTATTAGAAATTAGGTAGCTAATAGTTTGTATCGATCTAACAAAAGAAATGTCAGGTACTCACTCCATTTTTATGAATAAGATGACACATTTTTCAAGATTTGTGTTCGACCAAAAATTGAAATTGACTCCACAAAAATATACGAACAAGAAGTATGTAATGGGCAATCAGTCCAACAAAGTATAGCCCACTGATCGGGGTAGTAGTTTCTACGAATCTAAAACTATTATCAGTACATGATGTACCTTAGGTTAAAATATGACTCTTGTTGATTTCCCCCGTACATGAGGTATAAGCTCCAAGGACTGAGATGTCATGAACAATGGGCACGCTGTCGCTAATACAGGAGAACTAATTAGAATGCATTGGCCCCCGCTAGGATTTGTCGGGGATCCGCCACTGCATCTGAGCACTTCGCCAGAGTAGCACAAGAAACAAATCTAGCCGAAGATTGGCCATGCAGATTGATGAGATCAACTTTGAAGTATGGTCTAATAGTTACCCTTAATCCGCCCACCCAAGAGAACGTACGGAATGTGAAATCAGGAAAGGGACTTACGGGGACTGGAAGCATCCTGGGAGGAAGAGTTGAGCGGCTGCGCCATGGAAGACGGATGGGGGCAGCGGCCTCGTGCGGTTGGGATGGAGGGACCCGAGAGGCCGCTCACACCGCCGGCTGCCGCAGGAACAGGATGAAGGAAGAATTCGCCGGGCAAGTTGAGGAGGGGAAGGGAATCGAAGGAGTCCAGCGAACGGTGACCGCAGCATCGTTGGCAAAGCTAGTGGCCTAGTAGGTGCTACCGTTAGGCATCGCTACCGTCAGTCGTCTCTAACTGCCTGACCCAAGTGGACTAACGCCGTCCGACGCATTTCTGATTAAAATTTGGGCTAAAAATATGATGGGGCGGATGGATCTTGGATCGTTTGAGACTGTCTAGGTGTGCCCGCGCCTAGCCCGCAAGTAAGTGATACTCTCCGTTAAATAAGTGACATGGATTTGTCTTTATTTAGATTTGGTGTTTAGATTTATGCGAATCTAGATACTTTCTCCGGTATATATTATTGAAATCTAGACAAAGTTAAAAACAATAATATAGACCGGAGGGAGTAAATGCAAGTCACTTATTTTTGGACGGAGGGAGTACCAAAATTGAGATAGGTAGTTTTTTCACTAGTTAAGATGATCATTATAATAGCAATTTACATAGATAACTAAACTACCATGGCCACATCTCCTGATGACCGTCATGCGTCCTACGATAGGCGGTGTCCCTCGTCGAGACGCCCCATTCTATGGCCAGGTGGCAGGTGCACCTCCGCGAGTGCCTCCTCCACCTGACATTGGTCACTCGCGGCACGGCGACGCCGGAACCTAGCGTCCATGGAGCACTCTTTCCCACTCCTTCCCCTCACTCCGGTGCTCTAGTGTCGCCTCCATGTGGGTGTCCCGGCACTCCCTAGCCGCTGCATCCGCTTGCGCCTACGCCACAAACGCCTCCATCTCCCGGGTTTTGGTGTCCAGGTCCTCATGCCGGCTCTGCCTCACCTCCACCACCGCCTAGCGTGACTGGCAATGCACCACTACCAAGGATAGGCGCGACGCAACGCGGTTTTCCACCGCGACTGCCTTCTCGTTGAAGATATCATTCAGGGCTTGTTGTTTGATAACCATGGACCGATGACTAGACTCGTCGCGGTGCGCGGTGATATGGGGTGGCCCGATCTTCTTAGTGAGCGAGGGTGGTAGATGATGATAGTGGGTGGATATAACTTGTAGATATTAGCAACTTCACACACTTGCCCACGTAGCCGCTGACCACGAAGCGGTGATGCAATCTTCTAATTCCCAATGGAACAGCAAATCACACAAAAAAATTAATTGGCTAATTTCTAATGGAACAACTAATCACACTTGATTGATAGTATCAAATTCACTAGATAGATATGAATTGGTATAGGGCTTCAATAAATTGTTGGTATGTAGCATCGTTACCTTATTCAATACCGGGATTTCTTACAGTGATCATCTTTAATAAATCTTCCATGGTATACTCCAGTGTTGGTTGTGTTGCTATAATCCATCTCTTCAAGCTTTTCTTCTTTTACTTCTGCCCTCATCATCTTAAGGTCCTCTACCGGATTTGGCTCGGGCTTTCTAGCGAATTTTGCAAGTATGAGAGCTTAGCTTTCGGCTACTTTGCCTATTTGTGCCTCCACGGTCTTGGTTCTTTTTTGTAGAGCCTGCACATTTTTTTAATTGCAACGGCCTGGTTAGACAATTTACTAATACTAGATTCATGGTTCTCTGTAATTTTAATAAGCATATTATTTTGCTCGGTTTAATCATGCATAAAAGTTCTAATAGTATGTTCCAATAAGATATTGCATGATTTGCTCCATTATTGTTATCATAATTATTATGTGGAGCACCTGCAGGATTAGCATATTACTTTTGAAATTTTTAGCCAAAGTTTTGACTCTTCCAAGCAGGATTATAAGGATTGCGAGCTATAAAATTAACATCATTAATGTTGGTAGTGATAGAATTAATTTTAGTATCTTCCTTACCCTTTACTATGTTGAGTAACTCATCTACCTTTGCAGTAATCTCTTCATTGTTTACCTCGGTGATTGCATTCGCCCTTTTTGAGGTTCTTTCCACATGTCATTAGGAAAGGTTGTTTTGCATATCAACAAGTAATCTCTTTGCAACACGCACTGCTTTCCCACGATAGTTCCTCCTATGGCGGTATCTAGCATAGGCTTAGACATTGGGTTAAGGCCATTATAAAATAAATGCAATATTATCCATTCTTCCATCCCGTGACTAGGACGGTTCATTACAGCTTCTTTAATCCTTTCCCAAGCAAGCGCTAGTGGCTCACGGTCTTCTTGTCTAAAACTAGTGATGTTGGATCTTAGTTGCATAGTTTTACCTAGAGGAAAAAATTTAGTCATAAATAGATTAGTACACTCCTCCCAAGATGTAATAGTGCCTTTAGGAAAAGCTAGCAACCAATACTTAGCCTTTCCTCTAAGAGAGAAAGGGAATAACCTTAATTTAACTGCATTTGGGTCAATATCTTTAATGCGCATCATATCATAAATTTTAGTAAAAGTATTAAGGTGCAAACCCGAATCCTCAAAAGATGAGCCTCCAAATTGGTTCTACTGAACCAAACTCAAAATGTTAGGCTTAATTTCATTTTCTTCCGCATCAACAGCGGGCCGAGTAATAGGTGCATGAATAAAATCATCAGTAGGAGTAGCATACTAATACATTGCAAATGTATCTATAATTTTTGATGTTCCATGCTTGGTTTTATCTACTTTCTTGTGTTTTGTTCCAACTTTGGAGTACTTTTCATATGATTTCTTGGACTAACCTATTAACAAGATGCCACAGTGCCAGTTGCCCATTTTCTGCTGTTTTTTGTTCCAGGAAGTTAGAAAATGAACATTCTCGGAATTGGACGGGACAAAAGCCAAAGTTACTATTTTCCCGGAAGACTCACGGAGCCAGAAGGAGAGTCGGAGAGGGGCCATAGGGTGGCCACACCACCCCTAGGCGCGGGTCCACCTAGGCCGCGTCAGGGCATGGTGTGGGCCCCCTGGCCACCCACCGACCTTGCCCTCTGGCCTATAAGAAGCCTCCTGAAGCCAAAACCCTAAAAAATCAAGCCTTTAGCCACGAAAAGTTCCGCAGCGTCGCCGCCACCGAAGGGGAGATTCGGGGGACAGAAAGTCTCTGTTCCGGCACCCTGCCGGGACGGGGAAGTGCCCCCGGAGCCATCTCCATCGATCTCCACCGCCATCTCCATCACCATTGCTGATTCCCATGATGAGGAGGGAGTAGTTCTCTCTCGAGGCTAAGGGTTCTACCGGTAGCTATGTGTTCATCTCTCTATCTATGCATGATCATATTGTGATCATGAGCTTTGTAAGCTAGTAGATCTACCTTGCTACTCAAGTGCTTCAATGAATCTCTGCTCTCCCCATGTGTGTGAAAGTGACAGCGTGATCACCATGGTGGCACTTAGGCTAGAGATTACAAATACTTGTTATGAGTTATATTTGGAGTTGGATGTCTTTATGAAATGGTGGTGTTTGTTGGACTCATCAAGTACTCAAGGTGACAGTGTGGGGTTTTCTAGATGGGAAAGGCTTACTTTGAGGAGTGCTGTTATAGCCCTACCAACGATTAGAGTGTTCAACCGGAGAGTAGTTAAGAGTAGTATCATAAAGAGAGGATATATTTATGAGAGAGTGTTCACTAGTGAAAGTATAATCCCTATGCCTTGTTTCTAAGAATTGATACACCGTTTGCTACTAGATCTATTACATGTTTGCTTGCTTCCATCTTTATTTCAGTTTGCCTTTAGTCTTTTCCACACCATCAAGTTATTTTCTATCACCATTACCACTTATAATTATCCATACCACTCGTATTTCACTATCTCTTCGCCGAACTAGTGCACCTATACACCTGACAAGTGTATTGGGTGTGTTGGGGACACAAGAGACTTCTTGTATCTTGATTGCAGGGTTGCTTGAGAGGGAATACCTTTGACCACTTCCTCCCTGAGTTCGATAAACCTTGGGTGATCCACTTAAGGGAAAACTTGCTGTTGTTCTACAAACCTTTGCACTTGGAGGCCCAACAACTATCTACAAGAATAGAAGTGCGTAGACATCACATACTCTCCTAGTTTATTTTGAGCCATGGTCCTTTTATTTTTGGTGTTTTTAATATAAGGGAAACAATAAACAAGTAACTATTTTTTGGATTTTCAAATAGATAAAAAGAAAGTAAACTAATAACAAGTACTCCCTCCGTCCCAAAATATAAGGCGCCTAAGGATTAGTCAGAAGTCAAAGCTTACTAACTTTGACCAAATATTTAGTAAAAATATCTACATCTACAATACTAAATGGACACATTAGTAAAATATACTTTATGGTGAATTTATTGATATTGATTCAGTATTGTAAATGTTCATATTTTTGTCTACAAACTTGGCCAAACTTAGAAAACATTGACTTTTGACTAATCCTTAGGCGCCTTATATTTTGAGATGGATGGAGTAATAAACTACAAACAAAAAATAAAACTAATAACAAGGTCTCTTGTGACCTCACCAAAATAACGAATTGCTTCCTCGGCAACGGTGCCAGAAAAAGGATTGATACCTTCGATCCAGATTCACGGATGCAGTATAGTAGCTTTTTCCCTAGTAGACCAAGGTTTAATCAAATCTTGGGAAACAATGTTAAAGGAATTAAATAAGGACATGTCTACAAGACTTTGTTCTTTCATTTTACCTTTGCTTACTGGACCTTTCTAGTTTACTTTATATTGTGGGTTGTTTTAATGGATGGAGATAGGCCAGGGTTGAAGATTCACATGCAGCTGCACATCATATGGGATAAAGATAATAATAAGCACGGCCATGTGTAATATTTTAATAGAGATAAAATTTGTGGGCAACACATCCTAATATACAAAAGCCCATGCGAGCCACATGCATATAAATAGCCTTTGATCCAACCTTTTGCACCGCGAAGCACCGAACAACAAACAATTATTAAGTGAAAACACATATCAAAACCTTAAGAAGTGATGTTGTTGTTCCCCAATGGATAGGTAAGAAAAGACCATACTCCCCTTTCTGTCACTAGGTTTACTATGAGATCGCCACTAACCAAGTATATCACCTAAAGCCTTTATCGATCTCGGGGGTCTTGGGTACCTACAAGTCCAAATATCAAGACAAGAGACAAAGATACAAATCTCTTATTCAAATAATGCACAATGTGCCCATAGATTAGATGCACATAATCGCTATGAGGTTTCACCCCAACCCGCAGCCCATGAGGACTACTCACTCATAACAATAAGATCAAGGATATAAATCGTTGTGCAAAATACTTGAAATCAAATATTCTTACAATGGTCATCGAATCACAAGGATATTTAAAGTACAAAGTAATGGCTATGGCTATGGATAGGATGGATGGTGGAGAGGGTGAACTATGGTGGTGGATCTCCTTTGGGGTGTTGTGATGCAATCTAAGAATGGTGTCCCTCTACGCGGTGGCTAGGACCTCGAAATATATAGGCACATTCACGAAAGTTGTAGGGTTTGACGAGATGAAGCCGCTGCCACCTAGTGAGGGTGGGCCGTACGAGCGGACCTTTCCCGTACCAGTGGTCGTTATGGCCTCTAGTGCCTGGAATTGACTCCAGGTTCGCTTGTCCGTGTAAACTTCCTCAAAATCTTCATTTATGGCTCTAGATTTCACCTTAAAAAGCGTGATTTCCTACACACCACATCTCAAAGCAATGGTTTGCATATCTTTGCAAAATTAGTGGCAAAGTGAGAGAGTTTCTTGTCAATTGCATGACTAAAAATGAGGTTTAAACGCGAAGAAATATGGCTATTTTCATAGCCATCAATGGGTCTAGTATCCGGATACACATTGAGTGTGTGCTCGGCGAATTCCCTAGGAACACCTAGCATGTTAGCTGGACACCAGGTGAATATATCCCAGTGCTCACTATGATGACCCGAAGAATAGAAACATTTAGATGACTGATTTGTGATGAGTATTTTTGCATAGCATGCATATGCAAAAGTTTGAACAAATTTAAAACTTTGTGTTCAAGGTTACAAGTGATTGAGATTAAACTATAGTGTTGAAGTTTGACTTAGGTGGACACTAGGATTTGAATTCAAATTTCAAAGTGAACTTGTGATTTAGAATTTTAAAATGATTTTTCATCATATGTTGAGTGACATGTTCAAAGCAACACATATACACATACATTGTGATCACTTAAGAAGAAATAGTGACTATGGAATTCATAATTGAGATTTGAATAATTGAAACTTGAATTCATATATTCACAATTAAAAGAATACATACAAATACAAAGTAAAGGAGTCAATGTAAAGAAAGGGAATCTTTATTGATCGTAAGATTGCGAGGATTCTTTACAAAAGGAATTACAAAGTAAAGTAAACCTATTACAATCTACAAAAGAAAAAGGAAGGAAAAACCTAAGCTAAAACCTGAACTACTATCCCATTCTTTCTCTTCTTGCTTTTCTAGCCCATCTTCACCTGCAACATAAAAATACAATAAGAACCAATGGTTATGGTTAAAATGTCGGATCCACAAAGTGGTGAATCCATTCGTTTCAGAATCCAGATTGTAATATCCAGGAACTTGTGTTGAATCTCATTGTTTGAACCAAAGCAAGAACAATACATCAAATTCCAAAATATCAGGAAGCCACAATAGAGAAGTAGGAACCTTAAGAATGGTAGTTCACAATAGCCGAGACCAACCACGAGACAGTAGTCAGTCCAGATTAGAGGAGAAGAAATGAAATAACACCACAACAGTTGTAGATAGAACAAGGTATAACAATAACCTTAGCAACCATATAACATAGTACAAGCTAGAAGCATATTTAATAGTAAAAACCAGGGACATTACTAGAAACCATTTAACAGAATAAAGATTATAGAAACTAAAAACCACACCTCAAACTTAGGTTTAGTTTGCAGAATCAAATGCAACTAATGAACACCTGAAGTTCACCAAGCTACATGAACATTTCTCAAGAAGAACACATAGTAAAATTGTCTAAACTAATAAAAAAATGATCACTGGATTCCTAGGAGACAATGACAAAAAAATCAACCTAAACTTAATTTTTTTGCCCAATTGACCACGACAACATTACCAAATTAGCCCTTAATCAACATGCCATTTTGGCATACGATATAAGATGATTAGAACACTAAAATCCAAGCTAGAGAGGTAATATAAGGAGCTTAGTCATGAATTGCATGCACTAAGGTGTCAACACTAGGTGAATACCACGCCACTATAAGTAGCACCCCCGACCAAAACCAAAGATCACAATCCTCAGAGCAAAGCTCATAATAAACACTCTCATACCAGAGGTGGAGAGAGAGAGAAGAAAAACATCTTTTTACACTCACTAGTGAGAGAGAGAGATATCTAGAGAGGAGAAAGAAGCAAGAACATGAGCTAGAAGAGCGAAAAACTACATCAGATATTCCTCAAGCACATTTTTTAGTCTTCAAAGGTTTATAGCTAAACTTTAGAATAGACGAGACCGAGAGAGTAGCATTAGGTAGCACCTAGACTAATCTAGGGCTAGCTTTTGTGCATCTCCATGAATGGAGAACACCACATATCCATGCCACTAAGTGAGGGGGAGAGGTCACCAGGAGCAGTGCCAGAGACTAATGCCACTTCAAGGATATACCCTTGGATTCCCAAAGTTGCGGAGCCAATACAATAAGATCTTCATCAGAACTCGTAGGCTGAATCCCGGGAACTCTGTGGGCGGCCCCACGACCCGACGCCTTGGATGGGCGGGGTGCCGACCAGGGTCGACAACTAACACAAAGCGACACCTCTCCCTGGGGCTACTATCGATTCCGTGCTCTTCGCGGATCAGAGAACCGCGGGCTTCAGGGCGGGCATCCCGCAGAGTGCCAAGCTAGGAGACTTGGGGAAACCTCCCGGGTAAATCTTTGGACCAGTTGCCCGGATCAGAAGGCCTCCTGAAGACAAAGTAGGAAAACTGTCCTGCGATGTCTAACCTTGTACAGACTGCGCAATGAGTATGTTGCGCATTGAACCATCGAAAGAACCAAGGCCACACTTCATCCATTGTCCGATGTAGACAGATCCCTACGTCCTGCAACTATCTGCTATTTTGTTCTCACAACTTTTACACCGCTGTCCCTCTAGGTTCGACATGGGCCTCCTTTTATATGGATAAGGGGACACTAGAGGGGTAGGCTCACATGCGGTGCTGTTGGGTTAGCCACGCGGTGGTTGTGGCTTGCAACTTGTCCTAGCAATTATGTCTTAGTGCCGAGTGTCGCTTATTCGGCTATAGTAGACTGAAAGTGATCTGGTGCTACCAACTTGATCCTTGTCTCCGGGAGGCCTTCCCCGGTCGGTTGCCGTTGTGAGTGCTGCCGGGGACCCAGGAGGGCTTCCCGGAACTAAGATAGTTGGCACAACCTAGATTAAATAGTAAATCACTTAAAGAACTTAAACATTACATCTCCATTTCCTTCCCTAGATATGATCATTTTATCACATAAGGAAGAAAAGGGAGAAGAAGAGAAAAAGCTCTGAATATATTAAACCTACATAGAAATAAATCATACTAATCAACATACTTATATTAACACTGAACTAAAGGTTCATAGATAGCAAGTAAACAACAGTGAAATTACATGACAAAAACATGCTTAAGACTACAAGCTAGGATTAGTATAACAATAACTGACACTATGAGTAATCAACTAAAAAATGTGATTAAAGTTACACAACTAAACATAAGTAATGTAGTTGAGTTGTGGATTTTTCTACACTAATCACAAAAACCACTAACACACTAGCAATACTAGCTAATGTCAGACAATAACAAGTCATTGATAGCTAATACCATAATCAAGTGAACCAAGTATTATAAAAGGGTATTTCTCATAGAATTGTAGTGATCAGTACATCCGTACCAAGTAGATTAATTAAGCTACAAAACCAATCCTAAGCAACCACTAACCAAGTACTAGAGCAGTTAAAAAAATAGGTGTACTGAACCTACAATATCGGTAGAGCTAAGTAGAAGTAATCTAGCAGTAAACCAAGAACCCGTAGAGTACCAGTAGCCTAAGAACATCAGAGAAGATACTAGAAGCTTCCAGAATCTACTAGAAACCTAGATATCCATTAATAGATCTAGAAAAATATACCCTAGGAAGGGTAAGCTAGCAGTAGAACTAGGGTAGAATCAGAGAGAGGGGAGAGAGGGAGGAGAGTAATAGTTCCTACCGTTGTACAAAACGGGAGCCGAGCTCACCGGGTCCATTGGTATAAACCCTAGTATTCTGAAACCCCATATTTGTTGGGTTCGTGACATAGAAAACAAAAAATTCCTATGATGTGAATAACTAAGAACCAAGATCTATCTACCTAGATAAAATCAACGAGTGGATATACATCCATAGAGAACATACCCTTGAAGAGCGACAAAGCATTACGAGGTTGTACTTGTGGATGATGTAGTCTTACACTTGTAGATCTCAAGATCGTGATGAATTCCAGCGAGTCCAGCATGTCTAGCACCAGGAAGTCCAGCATGTCTAGCACCAGCAAGTCCAGCACCGCAAAGAAGTGGTGCATCTGTGATCGCACACACATTCGATACCCCGACAACCTCCGCGTCCTTGTTCTAGCGATGCAGCACAAGCAACAACTCATTTCAAACAAAGCCACCGAGAACATGTACCTCGCTAATCCGAGACCATGGGGAATAATTTCTAGAGGGGGAGAGAGATCCTTCACGAGGAGGTGTGAGATGAGAGGAGTGGGAGGCCTTTTATAGGGGAGAGGGGAAGCCCCTCCCATGGCAGACGACCAAGGTGATGCCCCCACCTCTTCCATCATTCATGTGGGTGGATCTCCCACTCACATAAATATGCCTCCACTCAAAATTCTACTCACCTCCATTAAATTTCCACCAAATTTAATGCAAGCTCTCATTTAATAAAACTATTTTATTCATTTTACTCAGAATTTTGTTAAGTACTTTAATTAAAATACATTCACATAAAACCCCCTACAACATTTAAATATCACATGCAGAACCAGTGTCTAAAATTTCACCCTAAACAATTCCGGTGTCCATTAAAATAATTCCAGCACTTTCATAATCTTTATGTGAAACATATTTGCTCCTAAATGGTGTCAGTATCCCTTGGTGTGTCACCCTATGGTTTGCGAATAATGTAGACATGATCGAGACCCCTCTCTAATCAATAATCAGCAGCGGGACCTAGAGATCCGTATTGACTCCCACACATTCAACGATGACTCTAGTGATCATGTGAACCTTTAACGTTTGTAACTAAATCCCTTTGTCTCGCGATATATTACATGTCCGAGATTCGATAATAGGTATCCCCATACCTAGTTTGATCTCGTTACCGACATGCACTCTTTTCTTGTTCCCGTGATATAACATTCTAGTGATCACATCACTTGCTTGCAAGATATCTCAATGTGATATCACCGAGATGACCCAGAGTATATCTATCCATCATCAGGATGGACAAATCCCACTCTTCATCCATGAGCCTGTACATAACACCTTTGGAGTATCTGAACCCACCTTTATTGTCACCCTGTTATGGTGTGATATTTGATGTTATCAAGTTACTCTTCTAGTGTTAGTGATTGACATGATCTCATGGTATAAGGACTAGAATTACTTCATATGATGTTATAGAAATTTAAACACAATGACTTTGATCATATTTCTATACTTTGGATGAATGTTCATCACATCATTCCACCAATGTTGTGACCTCGTTATTAACAACATCCAAAGTTCATGATCAGGAAACCTTGATCATCTTGTTAATTAACGATCTAGTTTACATGAGAGGCATAACTAGGAACACTTTATTTGTTTATTAAACAAACATGCATTAACGTTTCCAATTAAAAAAATTATAGTATGCAAAATAAACATTTATCATACACATGGAATAAGGGCATATTCCCTTCAGTCTCCCACTTGCACTAGAGTCAATAATCTAGTTTGTAAAACTTGCGCATTCAACACCTATGGCTTTCTGGTGTTGTATATACGTGTTTTCTAGTAGTTAACATAATCTCTGGATCTGACTCTTTCAGGTCTATGTGTATTTGCATGTCTTTGCGTCTCTACACATCACTCATTTTCAAATGAGATGGCATTGTATAAATTTAGTACTTTGGCGAGACCTTTAGTTCCTTTGGGTTGAAATACGTTGATATAATTATTGTATAGTATATATTCATAGTACTAGCCCATTGTGAACCACACCTAGTTTGATAAGAAACTACTTAACACAAATGCCCTCCTTTGCTACTACTATAGCAGTCATATACTTAGCCCTTTTTGTTGTACTATCCGTCACAATGTCTTTGGAACTCATCCAAATCCATCATGTAACCTCCTTTAATTACATTGTGCAACCCATAGTTTAAATTGAGATAAATTTAATTTGTATCTTGTGACAAACTAGTATCAATGTAACACTTTACAATGAACTACTTTTAACTATTTGTCACTGATACATGATATATTCTTAGTTCTTCCAAAGCTCATAAGAATATCTTTAGTACCATCTAGTGATCATCTTATGAATCATTCTGGTATATTCTCACAACATTTAGAGCATAGGACATATCTGGATATGTACATATCATGGTATTATTGATCAAAATATTCATGTGATTTCACTCACCAAGTGTCTATACACTTGAATCTTGATTCAATCCTTTCCATGCAGCAAGAACCTTTCTTGTCATTTCCATATTCAATCTCATATATGTATGTCTGGCACAACCATATTAGCGCCTCAATCTATCCATACAGATATTGATGCCAAATATTACGGTTTTGCCCAAGTCTTTCATCGAAATCCAATTTTCATGAAATTGTTAATCCGTGTCAATAAAAGATACATCAACAACATGTCCTCTACATAATGTATTGGAAATTTTCTCAGCACTCCCACTTAATTTATGCAAATGCAAGAATCTTCATCGTCTCCAATGAAATTAAACATTTTAACAGTTTCATTATGGTGAAGATTCCAACTCTGCTATGCTTACTTCAATCATTGAAGTTTGCATGCCCTTTTAGCATCCTTTGAATTAACAAAACCCTTCGGGCCGTGTCATGTACATGTCCTAGGTAACCATTCTATTAGAATAACATTGTTTTGTTTGTTCAACTACCATATACCAAATTATATGTAGTGGTTGCTACATTAATCCATCAAGACTAAATATCACTATGAAATATCAAATCTTGTCATAGTTAACTCCTTTAACATTGTCGAAAACTCCTTTCTTACATGTCAACTATTTCATAGATGTCAAACATCCATGTCTATTTCTTTATAGATCCAAACACGACTGATAGGCTTCATGCCTTTTCGGAAGGTCTTCCAAGTTTAAAAAACTTGATTTCTCGTGTATGGAAACTATCACGGATTTTATGACTTCTAGTAATTTTATGGAGTCAGGGCCCATCATCGCTTCTTTGCATGTAGTCAGTTCAGCATTGTCAAAAAAATAACGACTTGTGTTTCAAATCTTACTATTTGATTCTTTCCTGACCCACACGGTTCAATAGGAACTCTAATCTCCGAGATCACAACATTTGTAATCACGGGATACATGAGCATTATGGCCGCCACCGGGACACTTTCCAGCACTGCGCTACTTAGCACATGTTGCTTAGGTTCATCAACCTAATCAAAGTTCTATTGTCCTCCCACTTAACTTTTGTGAAAAGTTCCTTCTTAAGAAACTTGACATTCCAAGTGACAAACTCTTTTATCCTCGATGTTATGAAGGAATACTGATGACCCACAAGTATAGGGGGTGTATCGTACTATCTTCGAGGGAAGTGAAACCCAATTTATTGACTCGACAGAATGGGAGACAAAGAATATTTATAAGCCTTAACAACTAAGTTGTCAATTCAGCTGCACCTGGAAACAATCTTGCTCACACTAGTTTATCAGTAGCAATAGTTTTGTAATAGCAATAGCAAAGTAATAACAGCAGTAGAAGTTAAGACAATAGTAACAATTGCAGTACACAGTAGGATTAAAGCAAGGTAGGCATAGGGATGGATGGACGGGCCTTGCATGGACAAGACAATTCATATAGCAATAAAGACATAGGGCATTTGTAGATAAATAAGATAAAGCATCCAAGTACTAAATAATCATAGGCATGTGTTCCATATATAGTCATACGTGCTCGCAATGAGAACTTGCACAACATCTTTTGTCCTGCCAGCCCGTTTACGCGGGGCCTCAAGGGAACTACTAGCAATTAAGGTGCTCCTTTTAATAGAGCACCGGAGCAAAGCATTAACACTCCGTGAACACATATGATCCTCACATCAAAGCCATTCCCTCCGGTTATCCCGATTATTGTCACTTCGGGGCCTTTGGTTCCGGACAATAACGTGTGTAAACAACTAGCAGGTAAGACCATAAACAATATTATCATAATGAATCAATAACATGTTCAGATCTGAAATCATGGCACTCGGGCCCTAGTGACAAGCATTAAGCATAACAAGTTGCAACAAAGTCAAAAAGCACTAATAATAGATACTGGGCACCATGTACTAACAATATGATGCCATTACATGAACGATCTCATCCAATCCCTACCATCCCCATAGCCTACAGCAGGGGATTACTCACTCATAGATGGGGGAATCATGGATGGTCGATGGAGAAGCGATGGTGATGATGATGGCGATGATTTCCTCCAATTCCTCATCCCAGTAGGGTGCCAGAACAGAGTTTATGGTTCTGATTTGTGGAATCTGGTGGCTACAGCGAAGCGGAACTCTTTCTCGAAAAACGTTAACCCCCCTCGGTTTTTAGGTCAAGAGGCGTCTTATAGGAGAAGAGGGAGGCCGAGGGGGTAGCCGAGGTGGCCACACCACCCCTTGGCATGGTCAGGCCTGGCCCGCACGACTAGGTGGTGTGGGCCCCTCGTGGCCCTCCTCTGTCTCGTCTTCTGGCTCCGTGAGTCTTTTGGTGAAATAGGATTTTTGGCATATTTTCTAGGATTTTTCCTGATAGTTGATTTTCTGCACAAAAACTAGACACCAAGGTAATTCTGCTGAAAACAGCGTCAGTCCGTGTTAGTTGCATCCAAATCACACAAGTTTAGAGGAAAAACAATAGCAGAAGTGTTCGGGAAAGTAGATACATTTGGACGTATCAACTCCCCCAAGCTTAGCTTATTGCGTGTTCTCAAGCAATTCAGTTGAAAACTGAGTGCGATAAAAGAAACTTCCACGAACCCATTTGCTTCATATGATGTATATATTCTCAGCATATGATCAAGTACTTAGACAACTCATAATAAGGAGTATGCAAATAAGGTCACTCAATAGTCATTGCAAGCTATGAAGAGATTCCAACTCAAAAATAATAAGTAGCATGAAACATAAACATAAGCAACATTGCAATGCTCATAAAAAGGAATGATAGAGTGGTATCTCGCTTGCCTTTGATTGTAGGGCAAACATAAATGCCAAGGCACCTCTGAAGTTCAAGTGAAGGCTAGAAGTAAAGATATCAGAGATACAAGCATCAAAGTCACGACACAATTAACCAGGTTTTGAAATAAGCATATTATACTAAGAATGACAACTATGCTATCAAGAAAGTGCTCAAAGAGTATGTGGAGACTCAACAAGGAAAATGAAAAGGTTTTGAAAAGTTTGAAAGGCTTCCAAATGCTGAAAGTATGGTACTCATTAGCTTTGAGCTCTCATTGCCCCTATCATAAGCATCCTTTAGGTGATTAAGGTTAAAGTGAACAAATATGAGGATATGCTTGACAAGTTATAAGTTGAAATCTCATGCCCCTTACTTACGAAGACCGAACCTCATGCTACTCAACTTCAGTCACAAGTAAGCTCTTGTCATTGTAAGTACATATGTATCATAGAGAACAGCCAATGGGGTACCCCTTGCACATGATACATGAGCTATCCCATAATCAAAATGACAGGGCAAGCAGACAGTGAGCATCTCAGCGATCTTTTTATTTTCTATTTGCATAGGTTTTTATTGAGGATGCTTCATAGAGTGCTCATTATGGTTATGCTGCAAGTTTCCACCATGATTAGGCATGGCTTAGGCTAGCGGCCCAGGCGTTTCTTTAACACACATACAAACTCCATGATCTTACAAGTTCCACTTTTATTTCACACTGTCGGGATCCATAAGCAAAAGAATCATGATATCAATGGAATATAGGTGCAATGTTGAAAGCGTTCCCCATGATACATGGTTCTGCTAACTTCAACTTATAAAGCGCAAGCATATACGCAACATAGATGGGCACAATGGTTCAAGTTTATTAAGTGCAAGAAAAGTAAAGTGTGCCGTCAAGTTCGCGAGAGATTTACTAACTAACTTTCTCATAACAAGCGAACATTTTATTCGGAAGAAAACAAGGCATACTTAATATGCATGGAATAGCAAATGATGCTAATAGGTAGGTATGGTGGACACTTTTGGCAATATTGGTTTTGGGGAGTTGGATACACGGGTAAAGCTTATACTCAGCACAAGTGAAGGCTAGCAATAGTAAGGGAGCAACAAACGAGAGAGAATTAACTGTCATAATCATGCTTGCAACAAAACATGACTAATTATGGCATGAAAGTGATTCAAGAACCCTGAGGCAAAATAATTCATCGAGGCTTAACTGATTGTTTCAGTCATATGCATGCGTGAGCATGTGCCAAGTCAATTCAAGTGAAACATTCAGAGGAGGATATCACAGTGTCATACCAAGTTATGAATAGAACAATGCAAGCAAACATTCATATGTCATGCTACAAACTACTTGCAAGCTGGGGCTAATCATAAGAAAGCAAGAACTACTAAGCATCCATAAATAACATACACCTTACATGAACAGACTAAGCATGCTCAAATGATGAGTATATGTACAAAAATGAAAACAAATAGAGTTCATTACCAGCCTCTTACCACACCTCAAGTTGTCATTAACCTTCATTATTGCCCTTCACTTGTGTGGCTTGAATAATAACATGAAACCAAACTCTACGAAGGACTGCTGAACCCTGCAACAAACTTCACAAAACCAAGGAAGAACAACAAATATTTTTGTGTTTTCGATTTTTAAAGGTAAGAACCAAAAGGAAGAGCAAGCAAAGCGAAATCTTTTTGGGTTTTTCAAATAATCAAAACAAAGCTAAAAGGAAAAAGGCAAACGAAGGCAAAAAGAGAAAGAAGCAAACAAAGAGGAACAACGAAAATACTTTTGGTCTTTTTGTGTTTTGGAAAGCAGAAACAAAGCAAGAACAAAAAGTAAAAAGAAAGCGAAACATGGATATACAAAGTGTTTACTGAACATGATATGTAGATGAGTGTGATGTCGGTGTACCTCCCCCAAGCTTAGGCTTTTGGCCTAAGTGGAGATCAACTCCAACGCGGGTAAGGATTCCACGCCGGCGGGTCATCATAAGAATGATCGTAGTTACGCGCTTGGGAAGAAGAAGAAGCTCCCCAATCATAGGTAGGCTGCTGGTACGAGGACTCCCCCTCATTCGAGGGTTGGACCGAATCATCGGCAGCCTCCCTTCAAGTATCTTGCTCCCACTGGGAGAGCTCCCCCAGATACACATCGAGCTCTTCCTCAGTGAGTGACCATCCTACCCTGGCCTCAAGATTAAACAAAACAGATGCAGGCAAAAGAACAACATGCTCGGACTTACTCCTTATCCAACCAGCCTTGAGAAAGGTTATTTCATAAGAAAAATTACTCAAATTAGCCAAAGAAGAAACGAATTTATGTTGTATCATGGAATTAAGGTCAAGTATCTCTATGGGAAACTGCAGGTCTAAATGATGAGGCACTAAACCATGCAAGGCTAATAAACGAGAGGCGATGAGGCCTCCACAAATTCCACCTTTCTCGCGGTTAGTAGCAAGATGGAAGGCTAAATGATAATTAGAAATATTACTAGTGTTCTCCCTACCAAGAATGCTAGTGGCAAGATAGTAAGCAAAATATCTAAGAGCCGGGAGTTGAATGTTCCTTATCTTCCCACGCTGAGCTGCACGGTCATCGTCATTTGTCACACTTCGGTAGAGCTCTAGCAAATCAGCGAGTTGACCTTGGATCTTCTTCACTGTCCCAGCCATGCCTATGCCTATAATGCTGCAAAATCATTCCAATGACATGGTAATAGGAAGATTATAAATTTTGAACGAAACAGTTGACTGATAAGGGATGTTAGTGAAAGCAAAACTCTCAACGAAAGTTTTGGTGAGCATGGCATATTGCTCACTCTCATCTTCCATGTAAGTAGTCAGCCCAACCCTCTGAACGAGGAGTAAGAACTCATCGAGGATCCCTGCAGCTCGCAAAAAGGTAAAACAAGGGAAAGTAGATGGGTGAGCATCTCCCTCATCTCCTTCATTGCCAAAGCGTGGTGTAATAAGATCTTCATTATATGATGTCCTAAATTGAGAAGCCGATCTTGAAGGCCTTGCCCTCCTAGGTGTGTCCCTCCCAAATATCTCTCCAAAAGTGTGGTTGTTCATCTTCTTCTATTCTAAAATTTAAACATCCATCATACAAGTGATTGCAAAGTGATTACATAATGAAAGGAACTACTTATATGGACTTGTAAGAGGCCTAAACATGCATCAAAAAAATTTTTCTAAGCATTGAACAAGCTTACAAGCTCACATAACCTGTCACCTACAGTAGAAAAATACTCAAGAAATAATCCACTAAACACAAATCTACTTGGACAAGCGGAGGAGTCACATACCGGAGAACAAATGCTCCAAATTTTAGCAGCTAAGATGGGCTGAGCAAGGAGATCGAGAAATCGCGAGCAAGAACAGCAATAACACGAGTTTGAGAAATGATCTGGTGTTTTCTAGGGAGAGAGAGAGAAGTGGCAAGTGAGAGAGTGAGTGGAGGGCCAGGGGTGGCCCACACCATGGCAAGGCGTGCCCCTAGTGTGGACGCGCCACCAGGTGGGCTCCCTGGTACTCCCCAGGCACTTCTCTGCCTCTTTTTTCACGTAAAAATTTATTATGAATTTTCTGGAATTTTTCGAGACACTTTATTTTAAGCAATTTTCAGGCAATGATGAATGATTTTCTGACAAAAAGATGATTTTGGAATTATGCAAAAACAAAGCAAAACTAAAACTTCAGAAGTTCTAAGATACTCTAATATGCAAGCTACTAGCAAAAGAAAAGTAAACTAAGCGAAAGCAAAAACTAAAATGGATAAAATAAAAGTAAGCGAAGATAATCATGGTGAAAACATTGTTTTGTTCATTAAAATCCCTTTGTTAACAAGGTTGGTCAGGTCTTGTTACCAAAACAATTTTATATGAAACAAAGCTTTGTATTCCACTTAATGATTATGTTACCTCAACCTTGATAGCAATGGTCCCAATCATAATAATTTCATATCTTTCTCTTAGTATGGGACAATATATTTCTCCAACTTGAATGCCCTCAATATTTTCGATTGAATTTAAACCATAATTCCTATCAATCTTCTTGGGGAAATAGACAGTATGCTCCTTGTCATTAACATTAAAAGTTACCTTTCCTTGATTGCAATTAATAACAGCTCCTGCAGTATTAAGAAAAGGTCTCCCAAGAATAATAGACATATTGTCATCTTCGGGCATTTCAAGCACAACAAAGTCAGTTAATATCAAGCAATCATGAGCAACTTGAACAAGAACATCCTCACATATACCAACAGGAATAGGAGTAGATTTATCAGCCATTTGCAAAGATATATCAGTTGGTATTAGTTTTTCCAATTGAAGTCTCTTATAGAGAGAAAAAGGCATAACACTAACTCGTGCTCCTAAATCACACAAGGCAGTTCTAACATAATTGTTTTTAATAGAGCATGGAATAGTTGGAATCCCAGGTTCTCCAAGTTTCTTTGGAACTTTCCCATTAAAGGAATAATTAGCAAGCAAAGTAGAGATTTCCTCATTAGGGATCTTACTTTTATTAGAGACAATATCCTTCATATATTTTGAATATTGAGGAAATTTAATAGCATCAGTCAAAGGAATTTGCAAGAATAAAGGTTTCATCCACTCACAAAACTTGTTATAATGTTCGTCTTCCTTTGACTTGTGTTGCTTATCTGGGAAAGGCATATGTTTTTGGACCCAAGGCTCCCTTTCACTACCATGTTTCTTAGCAACAAAATCTTCTTTAGTGTATTTAGTATTCTTAGTGTGCCTTTCAGGTTCTTCTTCAACTTTTTCTTTATCAGGAGCCTCATTTTCCTCATTACCGCTTTTAGTTTCAGCATCAGAGACAGATATAATATTTGGATCTTTAGCAGGTTTAGAAGATTCTACAATAGTTATATGTTTCTTTTTCCTTATCTTAGGATAAGCACCACTATTTTCAATTTGTTGAGAATCTTGCTCAATTCTTTTTGGATGCCCCTCGGGATCCATATAGGATCTTGGGTGGCAGCACCACTTCTAGTTCTAATTTCATAAGCATGTTTTTATTTAGCATCATTAAGTGGCAAATATTTTTGTACTTTAATAAGATGATCAATTTGAGTTTCAACCATTTGGAAATGTTTAGCAAGCATTTTAACATCATTAGAGGTTCTTTCCACAATATCTTTTAACTCAATAATAGCTCTAGAGTTTTCCATTAAATGATTTTGCACTCTTTTATTAAAATTATCTTGCTTAACAATAAAAATATGAAATTCTTATAAGCATTGATCAGGAGGTTCAGAGTAAGGAATATCATCTTCATCAAAATGTTGGAGAGAGTGTACCTCAATAGTGGATGAGTGGGATATTGGCTTACATAATTCATCTATAGGAGGTAAATTCTTCACATGTTCAGCTTTAATACCCTTCTCCTGAAGGCATTTCTTAGCTTCCTTCATCACTTCATCATTTAGTTCAATAACTCCCCTCTTCTTTGATGTTGGTGTTGGCTCAGGCATAGTTAACTCATGTGTAACTGTCTCAGGCATAATTGGCTCAGGTGGAGTCGAGTCATCATAATTCTTGCTTATTTTAGCCATTAATTCCTCAGCTTCTTTGGCAGTTCTATTCTTGAAAACACAATCAGCACAACTATCTAGGTATGTCCTAGATTCTCCAGTTAGTCCATTATAATATATATCAAGAAGCTCATTCTTAGGTAATGGACATCCAGCCTGTGCATGAATCAAAGCACAAAACCTCGCCCATGATTCTGGCAATACCTCTTTTTCTCCCTGTTTAAATTCAAAAAGTTCCTGCAAAATGGCATGTCTAGCACTAGGAGGGAAATATTTCTGAAGGAAAGTACTAATCAAGCAATCAAGGCTATCAATAGATCCAGGAGGTAAATTATTAAACCAAGTTTTAGCTTCTCCTTTCAGTGAAAAAGGGAAAATTTTAGCAACAAAGTAAGTGCGCATCTTAATATCATCAGAAAATAGGCCACACAGGGTAGAAAGCTTAGTCATATGTGCTACAACACTTTCATTCTTAGTTCCACAAAAAGGTTCTTTCTCAAAAATAGTTATGTAAGATAAATCGAGAGAGAAATCATAATCCTTATCTTTAATGTTTATGGGATATGTAGCAAACTTATCATTAGGGGATAATTTGGGTTTTATAGTACGCCTCTCAAGGAGACTCTTCATAGCACTTTTACCATGAGTATTTTGACATTTTTTAATAAATTCATCATTCATTTCTATATATATGTCTTTAATATCATAGCTCTCTATAGACTCAGGTGAACTAACAGGTGTAGTAGTGTCTTCATTAGGAGTTTTGGTATTTCCAGCTATAGTTCTAGCAATCGTAGCATCTAGGAAAGGACCTAATGAACCACTCTTATCAAGCATAGTAGAAGTAGCATCATAAGTATCAGAAGTTTCAGATTCAGCAGTAGTAGTAGTATGTGTAGCATGTGTATGCGGTGGTGTAAGGAGCTTACTCATCACAGATGGTGAATCAAGAGAAACAGAGGTGTTCAGAACTGTACCTCTCCTTGTAGTGGATGGTAAAATATGAACCTTGCCATCACGAGACTTACCCATGATGGATGGATGGCAGCGAACAATAGTGATTCCAAGTGGACTTGATAAATAGAGCTATGCTCCCCGGCAATGGCACCAGAAAATAGTCTTGATGACCCACAAGTTTAGGGGGTGTATCGGAATATCTTCGAGGGAAGTGAAACCTAATTTATTGATTCGACACAAGGGGGGCCAAAGAATATTTATAAGCCTTAACAACTGAGTTGTCAATTCAGCTGCACCCGGAAACAATCTTGCTCACAGTAGTTTATCAGTAGCAATAGTTTTGTAATAGCAATAGCAAAGTAATAACAACAATAGAACTAAAGACAGTAGTAACAATTGCAGTACACAGTAGGATTAAAGCACGGTAGGCATAGGGATGGATGGACAGGCGTTGCATGGACAACACAAATCATATAGCAATCAAGACATAGGGCATTTGTAGATAAATAAGATAAAGCATCCAAGTACTAAATAATCATAGGCATGTGTTCCATATATAGTCATACGTGCTTGCAATGAGAACTTGCACAACATCGTTTGTCCTGCCAGCCCGTTTGCAGCGGGGCCTCAAGGGAACTACTAGCAATTAAGGTGCTCCTTTTAATAGAGCACCGGAGCAAAGCATTAACACTCCATGAACACATGGGATCCTCACATCAAAGCCATTCCCTCCGGTTATCCCGATTATTGTCACTTCGGGGCCTTTGGTTCTGGACAATAACGTGTGTAAACAACTTGCAGGTAAGACCATAAACAATACTATCATAATGAATCAATAACATGTTAAGATCTGAAATCATGGCACTCGGGCCCTAGTGAAAAGCATTAAGCATACCAAGTTGCAACAAAGTATAAAAGCACTAATAATAGATACTAGGCACCATGCCCTAACAATCTGATGCCACTACATGAACGATCTCATCCAATCCCTACCATCCCCATAGCCTACAGCGGGGGATTATTCACTCATAGATGGGGGAATCATGGATGGTCGATGGAGAAGCGATGGTGATGATGATGGCGATGATTTCCTCCAATTCCTCATCCCAGTAGGGTGCCAGAACAGAGTTTATGGTTCTGATTTGTGGAATCTGGTGGCTACAGCGAAGCGGAACTCTTTCTCGAAAAACGTTAACCCCCCTCGGTTTTTAGGTCAAGAGGCGTCTTATAGGCGAAGAGGGAGGGCGAGGGGGTAGCCGAGGCGGCCACCCTACCCACTGGGGCGGCCAGGTCTGGCCTGCACGGCCAGGTCTGGCCTACGCGTCCAGGTGGGGTGGGCCCCCGGTGGCCCTCCTCCATCTCGTCTTTTGGCTCCGTGAGTCTTCTGGTGAAATAGGATTTTTGGCATATTTTCTAGGATTTTTCCTGATAGTTGATTTTCTGCACAAAAAATAGACACCAAGGTAATTTTGTCGAAAACAGTGCCAGTCCGTGTTAGTTGCATCCAAATCACACAAGTTTAGAGGAAAAACAATAGCAAAAGTGTTCAGGAAAGTAGATACGTTTTGGACGTATCAAATACCCAACAAATTCTTTGGATAACCTACAAAGACGTGCTTATCTGACTTTGGTTGTAAACATTTTACTTATGCATAGAATATGAAAATTTAAGAAAAGACAACTCGAGTTTTATCCCAAACCATAACCCATATGGTGTCAATTCAACGGATCACGATGGTGCTCTTATCACTGTACAAGCAGCAGTCTCCAAATCTTTAATCCTTAAAATATAATGGTAGTTTTATAAATGACACCTTTGATCTTACCATGTCAAAGAATGTTTGATTTCATCTCTTGAACATTCCATACTCCTATGGTTTATCGGGAAACACAAATACATGGAACAATTCCTCAAATCTTAGGTGTTTTGTTAAACTTGTAACTCAAATGTCTTCCTTTATGATCAAATCATAACTTCTTTATTTTCTTGTTATAATGATTTTCCACTTCATCTTGAAATTTTTTGAACTATATTCAAATGTTTCATACTTCTTCCTTATTAAGTAAATATACAGATATATTCACTCAATTTTTCAGAGAAATCCTATGAAGCTAAAAGATGCACCACACATGGCTACACATAATGGATTATATACATAAATATGCACAATTTCCAATAAGCTAGTCACATGTTCCTCTTTGGCCTATGAACGAAGTATCAATTATCTCGTGGAAAGTCTCATAAGCATCAATTGATCAAATTCAAAGACTTCAAAAATCCATCAACATGGAGTTTGTTCATGTTTTCTTTCCAATATAATTTAAATAGCAATGTCACTTCATAAGTGATCTTTCAATCATTTGTCTTGTGACATTTTAGCATTAGTTTTTATGGATGTGATTTCTCCAACTAGACTTGTAAAAGTTCATCCATCTTCTATGGAATATGGTAATTATTTGAACAACCATTGTTCTCATAATACCGAAACAAAATAACAATTATTTAAACAAATCTTGAAGGCAAGCTTTGATGTCAACGAGAAACACAATAACACTTTATTTGTTTTTGATGAACATCACCACATATTCTCTTGCTAGTTACTTAGGCCATTGTAGTTCATGAATTGCATTGTTTTGTATGACATTACATACCAACCAATTTGGTATCCAATACCCAAGAACCACATTGTTTTAAAAGCAAAGAATACAACCACAACATGTATATCATCTATATACCTTAGCTGGACATTTCCAGTCTTTTCTTTTCTGCCAAATATTTTATAGATTCTCTTTTAGCATTTCCTTTTCCTTTTAAAATAATCTATCAACATTAATAGTGGTGCCATACACATGGCACATATTCCAAAGCATGTATAGTCAAATACTAATACCTTTGGACTTGCACTTTGAAGTGGATCACCATCATGAAATGTTTGGCGTTCTTTTAAAATCCATTCTTTAGTACTCTATTAGTGTAGTAAACATTTTACCTACATCTTCTATTCATCCTTATCATGACAACTTTCATGATCAAGCTACTATAGCCTATAGGGAAGAGTCGCGAGTATAATGTTAGTTCCCAAAACCTTTTGGGAGATCCGGATGCCTAGCATCTCCATCCTTCACAAATTCTCATACAATATGAGAACATGTATTTTGCTAACTTTCATGATCAAGATACTATAGCCTACAAGGGCGAATCGCGAGTATAATGTTAGTTCCCAAAACCTTTTTGGGAGATTAGGACGCCTAGTGTCTCCAACCTTCAAAAATTCTCATACAATATGAGAACATATATTTTGACAAATTATACTCTATCATATTGCAACCTAAACATTGTTTCGGATATCACAATATCATTCACACATGATGGTTTCTGAAACAATTATTTTAGCTCCTAGATAACCTCGATATTAAAACAACTTTTGAATATCAAGAATCATGGAGGCAAACATGATACTAACACTAGAATTGTTACTCTTGATTTAATACTACTTATTAAACTTCATGGCGTAAATAGAGTTTGCTGAAAGTTTGCAATAGGACTTCTAAACTTTAAATTGACACTTAAAACAATACAATACTAGTTCATAAAGTAAATACCTAGAATTCTATAGTTCTATTATCTCAGTTATAACTAATCATATGGTAGTAAATGGATGCTAGTGACTACAACAAACTATGAAAGTTCACTTTGATTTAATGGTTTATGATAAATTGAGTTTGACGAGGGGTAACCTCGGCAATGTCCATGGTGAAGGACTTAGGGTTTCATGGAAATCAGAATGCTGGGGATTTCATCGGATGTCAGGAAAACAATGGAGTCAAAGTCGCCTGAATATTGGGAAATCGCACTATTACAAGTTGCCTGGGAGATTCGGTACCCTCGCTTGGGCTTCTCCCGTCCTATATATAATAGGACGGGTCTCAAAGCTGTATGCAGATAGGTTTTACATACGTGTAATTACAATACCAACATAATGTTGATTCGTAGTCTCTTTCCGAATATAATCAAAATCTTTGTCGGCTGCTTCCTTGGGCCATCATCTGAAATCTTTATGGGACCTAAGCCTTTTACTCAGTCCAGGGTAACAAATCATAAGCACCCAAGTAATCATACCTATGTCAGTAGCCCCCGAGACTATACTTGAACCGCAGTTTTAGGTTGAGTCTCAAAGTTTATTTTTCCTTCTTTTCCTTTTTACTTATTTTTATTTTCATAGGGTTTTGGTACAGCGAGTCTGATGCTTCCGACGGATCATGAATTAGTTAATTGCTCCTGGGAAAAAACAAGGTTGTCCTACATCAAATTCAAGTCCCTAGGCCTGAACTCGGAATTTACTACTGGCGTAATTCAGTTCGGGCCTCTGAGGTCTTATCGAATACTGAATCCAGTTTTATTTTATCGGGTACCCAACGCGTCCGTCGGGATTTTTCATCTTATTGTTGATATGGATATTTTATTGACAGAGCGCATTCTTGTGCGATCACCAGGCCACATAGGACGAATCGTGGGGTCTTACCTTCATGTTTCTGAACATGGCATTCGGATTTTTGTCACGTTTGAGCGCGATCCGAGATTTTGGTTTTTTGGTAGTTGGCTTGCTGGGCTGCCAATATTTCTGACTTTTATCAAATAGTTTAATGCTTTATGTCGGCTCCTGATGGGAGTAACCTTTTTGAGGATACCTTTTTGAGGATACATTGGTGTAAAACTCATAGGTATTTTCAATCATGAATATTTTTGTTTGAATCATACATAATTGGATTTCTACCCCCGAGGCTATATTTGGATGCCTATATCTGTACATAGGCTCATAGTTGTCGTTAGCTTGATGGAAAACATAGATCTTTTGAACAGATATAAATAAGAAAGAACTTAAGGTATGAAAAACTTATCTTTTATATACAAGGCAAAAAACCGATGATACATTATTTTTGCGGATGTCGCCTAGCCATTGTCCTGGATATTCTAGCTTAAGAAGCCAAAACATAAATCTTATCATATTGTAAGTAATATTATGTGTAAAAGCGTCATAGCTATGCTACGTTCCATGGATTGGAGTATTTGACTCCTGTCTTCTTGTCTTGTAGTCGATATGCTCCTCCGGGAATAACTTTTGTGACGATGTATGGTCCTTCCCATGGCGATTCTAACTTTCATTGTCCATCTTGCTTGAGGCGAAGAACTAGGTCCCCTACCATGAAGGACCAAGGCCACAATCGTCGGCTGTAGTAATTGCGCAAGTTTTGCTGGTACATAGTTTCTCTTTGTAAGGCTTCATCTCGAGCTTCATCAAGTGCATCTACATCATCTTCAAGTGCTTCTCTTAATTCATATTCATCGTCTGCAGCTACTCTTGGGGATTCATGTGACAGTTCAACAAGAAGCATGACTTCTGCGCCATGGACTAGAAAGAAAGGTGTCTGTTGTGTCGAATTATTTGGGGTTGTACGTAAACTCCATAAAACAGATGGTAATTCATCAACCCATGCTCCTTTTACTCTATCAAGTGGTGCTAACAGCCTTTTCTTGAGTCCAGCAGTAACTAGTCCATTGCCTTTTTCTACTTGTCCATTTGTTTGCGAGTGAGCTACCGATGCATAGCTTACTTTGATACCCATCTCCTGGCAGTACTCCTTGAACTCATTGGAAGTGAAGTTAGTTCCATTGTCTGTTGAAGGGATCGTATGGGCACCTAGAGGGGGGGTGTGAATAGGTGCTACTTCAATTTTTACTCTTTTTCAAGTTAGGGTTTGACAGAAAAGGTAAATTCTCTAGATTATGCAACTATGGTGAATTTACCTATATGTCAATCTAGTACATACACAAAGCAAGAACTAGATAAGTAAAGTGCAGTTAAGGATAGAAGTAACCAAAGTGGAGTATGCGGAGACACAAGGATTTGTTTCCTGTAGTTCCTTCCTTTTGAGGGGAAGTACGTCTATGTTTGGAGAGGGGGTGGTTTCAAACCACCAACGCCACGAGAGTCCTCCCTTGTTCTCCGATGAACCTTGATTCTACGCACTTCTATTCTTGTAGACAGTTGTTGGGCCTCCAAGTGCAGAGGTTTGTAGAACATCAGCAAGTTTTCCCTTAAGTGGATCACCCAAGGTTTATCGAACTCAGGGAGGAAGTGGTCAAAGGTATCCCTCTCAAGCAACCCTGCAATCAAGATACAAGAAGTCTCTTGTGTCCCCAACACACCCAATACACTTGTCAAGTGTATAGGTGCACTAGTTCGGCAAAGAGATAGTGAAATACAAGTGGTATAGATAATTATAAGTGGTAACGGTGATAGAAGATAACTTGATGGCGTGGAAGAGACTAAAAGGAAACTGAAATAAAGATAGCAACAAGCAAACATGTAACAGATCTAATTGCAAACTGTGTATCAATGCTAAGAAACAAGGCCTAGGGATCATACTTTCACTAGTGAACACTCTCATATAAATATCTTCTCTTTATGATACTACTCTTAACTACTCTCCGATTGGACACTCTAATCGATGGTAGGGCTATAACATCACACCTCAAAGTCCTCTTTCCCATCTAGATAACCCCACACTATCACCTTGAGTACTAGATGGTTCAAACAAACACCACAATTTTATAAAGACATCCAACTCCAAATATAAATCATAACAAGTATTTGTAATCTCTAGCCTAAGTGCCACCATGGTGTGCACACTGTCAACTTCACACACATGGGGAGAGCAGAGATCTATTAAAGCACTTGAGTAGCAAGGTAGATCTACTTGATTACAAAAGCTCATGATCACAATATGATCATGCATAGAGAGAGAGATGAACACATAGCTACCGGTAGAACCCTTAGCCTCGAGAGAGAACTACTCCCTCCTCATCATGGGAATCAGCAATGGTGATGGAGATGGCGGTGGAGATCGATGGAGATGGTTTCGGGGGAACTTCCCTGTCCCGGCAGGGTGCCGGAACAGAGACTTTTGGTCCCCCGAATCTCCCTTTGGTGGCGGCGGTGTTGCGGAACTTTTCGTGACTGGAGGCTTCATGATTTAGGGTTTTTGCATCGGGAGGTATCTTATAGGCGAAGAGGCAAGGTTGGTGGGCGGCCAGGGGGCCCACACCACCTGGTGATGCGGCCAGGGCTAGCCCGCACCACCATATGGTGTGGCCACCCTATGGCCCCTCTCCGTCTCGTCTTCTGGCTCCGTGAGTCTTCCGATAAAATATCGACTTTGGCTTTTGTTCGGTCCAATTCCGAGAATATTGATTTTCTGACTTTCCTGGAACCAAAAACAGCAAAAAACAGGCAGCTGGCACTATGGCTCTTGTTAATAGGTTAGTCCAAGAAATCATATGAAATGTACTCCAAAGTGTGGACAAAACATAAGTAGATAAAACGAAGCAAGGAACATCAAAAATTATAGATACGTTTGCAACATATCAAACCTCAGCCCAACGGGTTTGATTCACCTCTTCCACTATAGCGGCAACCTTCGAGGTGGAAACCGGCACCTTTATAACAAGTTTGAGGCAGACATCCACAACCTAATTGGAGGCTCTCGAATACAAGCAAGTTGTCAAACAATCAAAGACAAGCTTGTAAGAACCAAATCACAAGCTAGGGTTTCCAATGAAACACTAGAGATGGGGTCCCTCAAGTGAATGAGGGGGAAATCTTGGTGAAGCTATAGATCAAGGCCTCCTCCTTCGATTCTCCAAAGATTAATGACTTTGGATGGTTGAGTGAAGAGATCTTGAGGATTTGGTGGCTCAAATGGTGCTACTATTCTTGAGGTGGACGAGCAGGTCCCAAGGTAGAAGAAGGGGCCTTTATATAGCCCCCCTAGAATTAGAGCCATTGGGATCCACTAACCCTGGATAGTCCGGCCAACACCAACCAGACAGTTCGGCCCTGCCAGACACTCCAGGTGAAAACAACCGGACACTCCAGCCTGGCAAAGTTTCCGGCCAGTGTCCGTACCGAGTCCGGGAGGTGTCCGATGTGCTATTCTGATTGTCTGAGCAGGTCGACAAATCCCCAGGGCCAGACACTCCAGCCTGGCAAAGTTTCTGGCCAGTGTCCAGACCATCTCCGGGTGGTGTCCAATGTGATGTTCTGATTGTCCGAGGAAGTCGACGAATCCTCAGGACTAGACAGTCCGGCAGAAGGCAGCCGGATAGTCTGGCTGAGCCAGACACTCCGGCGCATATTAGCCGGACACTCTGGCAGGGATTTTGTTCCTGTCCAGTGTTGATCCTGGGAAGACCTTTTCCTTAGGTACAAAATACACTCAAGTAGCTGATAACTCCTGAAACATTTAACAGTAGATTAAATCTATCCAATTGTTGTCAATAAACATCAAAATAATAGGAAGGGCATAAATGCCCTTTCAATCTCCCCCTTTTTGGTGTTTGATGACAACCCAAGGATTTGCATATAGGATAGGTAATAATTTTCACAATAGGAGATTTACAAAATATAGTAAGGCTCCCCCTAGATGTGTGACCAATTTTAGCTTTGCATTTGAATACAAGATCACACACCCTAGGATCACATCCTCACTAGATTTTGTAGCTAACAAATTATGACATGATATAATAACAACTAGATCGATAAGCTAGGCATAACAAAGTCATCAACATAACCGGGTAAGCATGTCACAACACACATAACGGAGTTTAACACAACATAGTACTCAAACAAGTAAGATAAAGGCACGAAGCTTCAAAGAGGCAAATCGAAATAATGTGAAGCTCGTGTACCCATGCAAATCTCCGGTAGCAACCTAATAAAGGAGCTACTTCTCCCCCTTTGGCATCGAGACGCCAAAAGGGGAAAAGAGCACAACTAAAGTGTCCCAAAGCCATCTCTAGCCACTATAGTTGTCATCATCGACATCCTCCTCCTCATCCTCGTCATCATCCTCATCCTCATCATCCTTATCATCCCGAGTAGAGCTCTGGCCGTGAGGGCAAGAAGAAGAAGACACATCCTCAAACATGGATCAGACCACACGTCCCTGACTCCAGTGACCGTAGGACAGAGTACGTGCCATCTGACGCCTACTACTGAGGAGGATCAACATCCATGGGTTGGTTGCTCCACTTGAGTTCCTTCATGACATTCCGGTTAGCCTTGTAGGCATCATACTGTCTATCCCGAATGTCAATGTTCTGGCATAGGAGAAGCTTCTTCCACCAGGAGGCCTTCTTCACCTTCTTGTGAACTTCCTCCTTAGAGGTGTTGAAGCGAAATGTGTTACTAGCATGCTTCATGCGAGGGCCATGGGCCACAGCCTCCGGTACCTCCTTAGACCCATCATCACTGTCAGAAGCATCTGCGTCCATATCATCATCCTTAAATATGTCTTGAGCAGAAGGGTAGCCACGAGGAGCCTTTGTGGTGGGGGCACCCTTCCTCTGTAGCCTGGCAGGAAGGTCTGGAACAAGATCAGTGTAGAGCAATGGAGTTGCTAGATCCTTAGCAACAATGAGCTTCATCACGTAGGGAGCAAACAGAGGACACTTGTTGTTAGTGATGCACTTGTACATGTCCTGATAGATGAAATCCATGACATCTATAGCACCACCTGGATGGTCTGGACCATGAGTATACACTGAGTGATCTTGGGCCATAAGATTGATTTCTGCACCTCTCATCTCATCCTTGTTGCCCGCCTTGGGAGTGAGTGTGTGGCGAAACATGCAAAGCAGAATGTTGTAGATGAGCTTGATGTTGGTGGTTTGGCCAACCACACCATTCTGAGAGTAGATTGGGGCCAACCTCTTCTTGTCGTATGACTGACCATGGACATGCATCCTAAGACCACTATGAGCATTGGGATTGAAAGGCACTCCAAGAATGTGTGCAAACTGAGCCATGCTGGAACGACACCTAGTACTGCCAGAGATCCACTCAAGGGGAATATCAGTAGTGTCCCCAAAGACCACCGTGGCATAGAACTGCTAGACCAACTCAATATTGTAGTATTCTTTTGTTTGAAACATGGTGTGCAGCCCCATCTTCTCAGTCACCCAAAGAGCATCCTCAAAGTACCTGTGAGCTCGAAGCTTTCTCAATATCCAGCCACTTCATGGGGCACACAGGAGTCCTGAAAGCATAGAACACCTCAGAAAAGAGCAGAGCTTGTTCATTTCTCTAGAAGCGATCATCATCCAAGGTGCGAGTCATAGAATAGAACTGATGAACTCTCATCTCCACAAACTCCTCGGTACCCAAGTCTGCCAGAGTCGTCAATGCTTCGAACTTCATGCGCTTGGCTTCATCCCTTTTCAGTTTTCTGATATTTTCTTGTTTTGCTATAGCACGGTCACGAGCAGCCTGCCTAACCATGGAAGGATCAACATGGACGTCACTCTCTTCATCATGGAACCTACGAGGATGAGCTTCCTGAGCAGCCCTAGAGCGACAAGGACAAGAGCTACCTGTGAGATCAGAGTAGAGGGATAACACATGGGTAAGCACATATTTGTCCAGGAGATGTAAGCTCAAAGTAGTAGCCAAAGTAATGCAGGATTAGGACTGGTTGAAAACACCAGTACTGTCTGGCAAAAACACCTCGAAGACTCCGCCAGACCCAGACATTCCGGTGCGTACATGCCGGACATTTCGGTCAGACCGAAGTGTCCGCCCTATACACGCCGGACATTCCGGCTAGAGTCTTGGTGTTTTTCGGGCAGTTCGAGAGAATTCAACCAAGGCAGATCAGGATTACTAGAACCACTACAAGGACTAATATTGCATGCATTGTGATATATCCATGGATCTAGGCAAGTCATTTTCCCCAAAAGTTCATCTAGATAAAACCCTAGAGATGGAGAAGGGGAGGGTCACAATACTAGCATCCATGGAGGCCTTCACCGGAGGGGAACGGGTCCCAGCAGCAAGGGGAGGGAATGGCCGGTGGTAGCGGCCAGATCCGGGGTGGAGGAGCCCTCCCGGTGGTACTCCTGGTCGGGGCAGTAGGGACTGAAGAAGAGGAAGTCGGGGAGGAGAAGGAGGATTGAACTGTCCACTTCTCCCCGACCCCTTTTATAGGTTTAAAACTGCTGGGGACGGAGTGTCCGGGTGAAATTCACCAGAGTGTTCGGCCTGACCAGAGTGTCTAGAGTGAATCAGGCGGAGAGTCCGGCTTGGTCGGACACTCTAGTTGGTTCAGTGCGGACAATCCGGCCCCCACGACCAGAAAACCCCACATTCAAGTAATGGACAAATGTGTGGCAAGAGGAGCATGTTTAGAGATGAGAATAGGCCTGGGATTCAGAAGATGTATTGTGAAGAACCAAGAAACTGTAGATATTCAAGAAGATGGCAAATTAAGTTCCAAACCAAACAAATCAAGAAACTACTCTTCAAATATGAAGAGGGCGGTGGCCGAGGCCACCATGTAAGAGTTTGTGGCATGACACCGCGAAGAATTATCCTTGGGTTCATAGCCACTACTCATCAATGAAGCTCACATATCACTAAATGATATTAAGAGAATTGATTTTCTTAATGTTGGCATTATGGGGGAGGAATAGTCTAATGTATTAGGACCGCACTCCCCCTATCTCCATGCCTGCACCTAAACCAAATAAGAGTCAAGACATAGGTGAGTATGCAAGGTGATCAAGTCAAGCTCCTTGAATCTATGATATTTAGTTCATTCCTCAAATAACAAAACATTGCTTCATCAAGTGGCTTCATGAAAATGTCGACAAGTTGGTCTTTGGTTGACACATAGGATAGCTCAATATCACCTCGAGCAACATGGTCTCTAATGAAGTGATGACGAATCTCAATATGTTTTGTCCTTGTATGATCCACTGGGTTGTAGGAAATCTTGATAGCACTTTCATTATCACATAGAAGAGGCAATTTTTCACAATGGACATCGTATTCCTTTAAAGTTTGCCTCATCCATAGAAATTGAGTACAAGCACTAGCAGCTACCACATACTCTGCTTTGGCGGTGGAGAGAGATATACAATTTTGATTCTTAGAAGACCAACACACCAATGACCTCCCAAGGAATTGGCAAGCCCCGGAGGTTGATTTTCTATCATCCTTGTCACCAGCCTAATCCGAATCCGTGTATCCACAAAGAGAGAAAGTACAGCCCCTAGGATACCAAATACCATAGTTTGGGGTATGAACCAAATATTGAAAGATTCTCTTGACCGCCATCAAATTGCTTTCTTTAGGAGCCGCTTGATATCTTGCACACACTCCTACACTCAACACAATATCAGGTCTAGATGCACAAAGGTAAAGCAAAGAACCAATCATGGATCGATATACCTTTTGATCCACATCTTTACCATTTGGGTTTAGTTCAAGATGGGTCTTTGTTGCCATGGGAGTGGGACCTCCATTTAGATCTTTCATGTTGAATCTCTTGAGAATATCTTGAGTATACTTGGCTTGGTTGAAGAATGTCCCTCCTCTTACTTGCTTGATCTCAAAACCAAGAAATACCCTCAATTCTCCCATCATAGACATCCTGAACCTATTACTCATAAGCTTTGAAAATTCATCATTAAAGCTTTGTTAGATGAGCCAAAGATAATATAATCTACATATATTTGGCATACAAAAAGCTCCCCATTGACCTTCTTAGTAAAAAGGGTGGGATCGATTTTCCCAACCTCAAACCCACGATCTAACAACAACTCTCTAAGGTGCTCATACCACGTGCATGGAGCTTTTTTGAGCCCATAGAGTGCCTTATCAAGTTTGTAGATGTGGTTTGGAAAGTTGGGATCCTCAAACCCTAGGGGTTGCTTTACATATACCAACTCATGCAATGGACCATTAAGAAATGCACTTTCTACATCCATTTGTTGTAAAATTTAAAGTTATGAAGTGCCGCATAAGCAAGAAGGATACAGATGGACTCAAGGCGAGCCATGGGTGCATATGTCTCTCAATAATCAATGCCTTCGATTTGAGAACCCTTGTGCAACCAATCTTGCCTTGTTACTCACAACAATTCCACTTGGTGCCAATAACATTGCGGCAATCTTTTGGCTTCTCAACTAACTTCCATACTTTGTTTCTCTCAAAGTTGTGGAGCTCTTTGTGCATTGCTTCCAACCAATCCAAATCTTCAAGAGCTCCCCATACTTTCTTTGGTTCTACCATGGAAATGTGTGCTTGGTGTTCACCAAAGTTCTTAAATTGAGCTCGAGTGGATATCCCTCTTCTTAGATCTCCTACCACATTCTCAAGAGTGTGGTCTCTTAATTCCAGTATTCTATCCATTCTAGCTTGGCGACGAGTTTCGATCTCCTTATTGTTTCTTGTGGGGATCACTTCATCATTTTGGTCCTCGTTTTGACCATCAACTTGACCTTGATCATCATTGGAATCATTCTCTCCTTTAGGAGGCAAAGGTTGACCTTGGTCTTGATCAGGCACACTTCTAGACAGGCGTTGGGCTGCCCATATGGCAGTTTCTACAGATCTTCCTTGTGTAATAGACTTAGCAGCGCTGGACATTCTGGCAAATGGAGACTCAAGATCCTCCTGACTAGAGGTTTCTCCCTGATCAACTTGTTGAAATTCCACAACTTGTCTTTGGCTTGGGTCATTGTCCACCTTGATAGGAGCTTGTTGATGTTGTGAAGATGAGGGCTCCACTTGAGTGGAGCATAGTTCTTCTCGATCTGCCATAAGGGGTTCCTCAATGGGGCGGATGAATCCCGCACCCATTCTTCCAATGGCATCCTGAGGCATTTCATCATCTACAACACAAACATCAACATGCCCCCTTGGAGAGAATATCATTTTGCGGCCCGAAAGTTGAAGCACCCAGGCAACACGGTACCCCGAGTTGATTTTAATCACCGCGATTCAAAAAGTTGGGGTGCCAATTGCTGAGAGGGGTATTTTGAGTGAATGATGGCCAAACCCAATATTTTCAAATCATGCCCATTAAGTCAGGATATTCTGTTACACTAGTTCCTGTTGTGCCCCTTCTTCACCGGTCACTCTTCTTAGCCACCCTGCACGTGTTGTAGGGGCAAATCCATTACTGTACTTTCCGAACTCTCGACACTGAATCTGGCTGCGGCGGCGGTGGTCCCTTTTCTTCCCTTCCCCGACCCTGAATCTGCCAGCGGCGGAGGACCTTTTTTCTCCCTCCTCCGACACTGAATCCGATGGCGGTGGCCCAGCATGTCTTGCAAGGCAAAGGTTGTAGCTATGTCGCCGACTGATTCGGGTCCATCGGGGCTAAAGTCTGGGGCTCAACGTGAAGCAGCGGCGAGGTCTTCAGCCCTGGTTAGCGAGGAGCTCAGCAAGGATTCTACTCCCAAGGTACCTACGAGCAGCGAGATGAAGATAAAAGCAAGGCCGAAGGCAGATTGTTTGGCTCCGGTGGGCGAATGCGGCACCCAGATCTCGAAGAAAAAAACCCGGGAGAAGAGCGAGAGGTGAATTTTCTTCTCTGTGCCTTATCTTACAAGGTGATTAGTTACGGCATAATAGAATCGAATGAACTGAAAATTTCCCCTTTTTATCAAATTAGGCACAACTTTGATACAAGGGACCTATATGAGTTCATATTTCATGTTCGCCAGTACACTGCAAAACTTGATTTTGGTTGCGAGAGGGTTGTGTTCGGGCTAGATGTGCATCTGCTTGTGAATTGCAGAGAGGTTATGTCTATCTCACAGCTAGTAGATATGCTTGCCGCTAGGATTCCCGGGGGTTCTAGATAGAGGACAAAATTGGTGTGACGCAACATGAATGATACCTATCAGCAAATTGAGCACTCCCATGACCTTCAGATGGTTTGGGGTGTTATGCAGGTGATCGTAAGGTGAAAGTTGAAGCGATGATTGATGATATGTATGCAGATGCTAGAGATCTTACTGCCAGAGCTTCGGCTCCTAATGAATACAGACTAATAGATGTTGATCTAGATAAGTTTAGTATACGCATAGAGGTGGATTCATACATGGCAAAACTTGAGGAGGGAGTTAATAAGCCAGTTTCGTCATGTACTGTGGAGATCACTGTCGATTCCAAAAACATAACTCTCGATGAAATGAGAGAGATGATCAGTAAGGAGATCAGTATTGGCCCTAAGCAGATGACACAAATCCGGTGGTGGCATCATAAGAAGCAGCAATTCATAGATGTTTTGGATACTGAAGATCTTATGCAGATTATGCGATGAAAGAAGTGAACCAGGAAGGTCTTCTTCCTTGGTACCATTTCTGATGTTGTTGAACAGGTTATAGTGGATGTAGAGGCCCCTGTAGTGGCTGAACAGAATGAGGTGGTCGACGTTGATGAGATCTGATGAGAGCTGCTACCCTAGGCTTGTCATATGGACCGCGGGGTTCCCCTGACTGTATTTGTAATATTGACTGTTGTTGCATTTAGAGCATGTTTCTATGATTATGTTTGTTGAGATATTGTGATATAATGCTGTACGAGATGTTGAGATTTTCAGACATGTCACACACTGAAACCATCGTTGTTGTAATAAGACATAAGTACATTGTAGTTGACATGATTATGTTTCTTAAGATGACATACCGTACTTGTTTCTGTTATTATGTTTGTTGGGACATTGTAATGTAATGTTTTGTGAAACCATGACTGGACAAGTGATGCATAAATACATTGTAGTTGACATGATTATGTTGCTTGAGATGATGTACTATACTTGTTTCTGTTATTTTATTTGTTGAGAGATTGTAATATAATGTTTTGTGAAACCATGACTGGACAAGTGATGCGTAAGTACCTTGTAGTCGACATGATTTTGTTTCTTGAGTTGATGTAATATACTTGTTTCTGTGATTATGTTTGTTGAGAGATTGTAATGTGATGTTTGTGAAACCATGATGTGATTATGTTTGTTGAGAGATTGTAATGTAATGTTTTGTGAAACCTTGACTAAACAAGTAATGCATAAGGACCTTGTAGTTGACATGATTTTTTTTCTTTAGATGATGTAATATACTGGTATGTTTTCGTTAGGCAATGAAATTGGGATGGAGGGAGTACATGTTTAATATTATAAATAAGAATGTATGAAGAGAATCCATATTAGGAAGGAGACAGTAATCCAGGGAAAGGGCATGGTATCCATTAAACTATTGTAACATGCCAATTTAGTCATTGTTGCAGCGGTAGAAGGGCTGCTCTCTCTCTCTCTCTCCTCACCGACGCCGACGCCGGCAACGACGCATTTGTCATGTTGTCCTTGAACGACGAGGACGACCAGTCGAGCAGCGACAACCTTCTCTCCGACATCAAGTATTCCTTCCATGATGTGAGTTCCTCTGTTTTCTCGGGCTAGGGTTAGGAAATGGTAAATCTCTCGATCTGAGCTCCATATGTGCATGCGATCATGTTCAATTCTAGCTTTGTGTTCACCTATAGGTACCACAGACGATCTACGACTCCGAATGGAAGTCCTAGATCTCGATGGAGAAGTGCCATGTGACCATGGGCTAAAACTAAGGAGATATGTTGCATTCAAAGGCTGTAACACTAGGAGAAGGTTTTTGGGCTGTACAAATCAGGTTTGTTTACATAATGTGCAACAATGACATGAAGAAAAATATATCGTGTATGTTCATAAGACTATAGTGTGTGTGTTTTTAGGTTGGCTGAAGGGAATATGCCCGAGAGGAAATAATAAAGTGGTTATTATCTTATTCCTTGTTTTTGATAAATGTTTATTTTGCATGCTACAATTGTAGTAATTTGGAAATGTTAATACATGTGTGTTTAATAAACAAAAGGAAAGTTCCTAGTTATGCCTCTCTTATAAACTAGCTCGTTGATTAACAAGATGATCAAGGTTTCCTGGTCATGGACATTGGATGTTGTTAATAACGAGGTCCCAACATTAGTGGAATGATGTGATGAACATTCATACGAAGTATAGCATTACGATCAATGCCATTGTGTTTATATTGCTATAACATCTAACGAAGTAATTCTAGTCCTTAGACCATGAGATCATGTTAATCACTAACACTGGAAGAGTATCTTGATAACATCAAATGTCACACCGTGAAAGGGTGATTATAAAGGTAGGTTCAGTGCTACGAAAGTGTTATGTAGAGTCTCATGGATCAAGAGTGGGATTTTTTCCATCATGATGACGGATAGATATACTCTGGGCCCTCTCGGTGATATCACATTGGTTAGCTTGCAAGCAAGTGATAAGATCACTAGAATGTTATATCACGGGAACAAGAAAAGAGTGCATGTCGGCAACGAGATCAAACTAGGTATGGAGATACCGATGATCGAATCTCGGACATGTAATATATCGCGAGACAAAGGGATTTAGTTACTAGTGTTAACGGTTATCACGATCATAGAAGTCATCATTGAATGTGTAGGAGTTAGTATGGATCTCCAGGTCCCGCTTTTAACTATTGATCTGAGAGGGGTCTCGATCATGTCTGCATTATTCGCGAACCGTAGGGTGACACACATAAGGGATACCGACACTATTTGGAGCAAATATGTTTCAGATAAAGATTTGAGAAGCGCTGGAATTATTTCAATAGACACCGAAACTGTATCGGGTGAAATTGCTGAAATTGGTTCTGCATGTAATATTGAAATATTGCAGGGGGTTTTATATGAATGTTTGTTAATTAAAGTAATTAACAAAATTCTGAATAAAATTAATAAAAGAGTTTTATTAAATGAGAGAGCTTTAAATTTGGAGAAATTTAACATTTAAAGTGGAGACTTTAAAAGGGAATGTTAAGGGCCAAATTTATGTGGAGGGAGTTAACACCACATGAATGAGGAGGTGAAGGGTCACCCCTTGGGCGCCAGCCATGGGGAGGGGCACCCCCTCCTCCTATAAAGGGCCACCCTCACACCCCTTCTTCCTTACACCTCCTCGTGAAGGATCTCTCTCCCCCTCTAGTATTTTTCCCCATGGTCTTGGATTAGCGAGATACATGTTCCCAGTGGCTTTATCTGGAAAGGAGTTGCTACTTCCGTTGCTTTGCTAGAGCGAGGGACGGAGGTTGTCGGGGTACCGGACATGTGTGCGATCACGGATGCACCGCTGCTTTGCGGTGCTGGACTTGCTGGAGCTGGATCTGATGGACGTGCTAGAGCTGGACCTACTGGACCTGCTGGACTTCATCACGATCTTGAGATCGGCAAGTGTGCGACTACATCATCCACGAGTTCCATCTCGTTAACAAAGCTTTGTTGTCTTCGTGGGTAAGTTCTCTATGGATGTATATCCACCCGTTGCTTGTATCTAATAGATAGATCTTGGCGTATAGTTCCCATCGTAGGAAAATTTTGTTTTCTATGCTGTGAATCCTACAGTGGTATCAGAGCCCGATCTATGCGTAGGTGGTTTGCACGGGTACAACACATAAGAGTATGTGGGCGGTGATGATCATGTTATTGATTCCTATACGTACTTTGGATATTGGTGGCATAGTGGGATGAAGCGGCCCGGACCAACCTTACATGTCATCGCACATGAGACCGGTTCCATGACTGACATGAAACTAGTTTTGCATAAGTGGCTGGCGGGTGTATGTCTCTCCTACTATAGTCAATATCTGATTTACAACGAGTTGCTAATAATTTGGTTATCATCGTTGTGGTTCCATGTTCGTAGGTAAGAACGGTTCTATCTTCGAAAGCCCTAAGCCACGTAAAACTTGCAATTGATAAATTAGAGGCGTCTAGTTTAGATTGGTGTTGGGCTAGTGTCATGATATGGAAATGTTGTAAGTTGCTGTATAGTTGATACCCTTACAACACACCTAACGTGTAAGTTCCATAGACCTTGGCCTTACACACAAAGGAATGATAAAGATCATACCACGATGCATACGTGTAACAACCTCGGACCCTATGCTCTAAGTTCAAGCCTGGATGAACCAAAAGTGGTTAAAATAGTACAGCGGGGCCCCAGGGGCCACCCACGTGTAGACCCGTCAGCCGTCCTAACCACTTCCAAGAACATCGAGACAAGAACAAACGGCTAGGCAATAGGCGAAGAGATCAAATACATACACAAGTGAGCATGTATGCAAGCTACCTTACAACAGTTCTCAGAGCCATACCATCTAAAAGAAATAGAAATATTGCAACGCCATACGGCATGACCCAAATATCCTAGATATAGATAATAGTGTAGGATAGCTCCTCATACATCAATCAACAGAGTATCAAGCGGAAGCGGGAAACAAGATCCAAGTACGGACAAGAAGAAAATCGGCATAAGATGCCACATAACTAAGCACATCCCGCCCACAGATCTCACGGATCCCCATCCCTGGAATCTCTACACTGAGTGATCGTTGCCAACATCATCTGTCTCCTCCACCCAGTATCCATCTTGCGAATACACCTGTTCATCTGACTCAAACAATTTATCGTGTGAGACCCTAGGGGTACTCAGCAAGTATTTATGCCTCTAAAGGGGACATAACCTGGGGTGACGCAATTGCAGCAAAAGATAATAACTAATAAGTCTATAGATACTCTCTAACCATCCGCCTAAACAATGATAGACGGATGTACGTTAACTAGAAACAACAGTTATAACAGTATAAAGTAACAGATCCATCCTCCTTCTCGCTTACCAACGAGAAAGCGGACGAACAACCCATCCGTTGGCAGTTTTATTACTCATTCCATGAATATTGCACTATTTACTAATCAGATATTTAGTCAAATTAAAGACGGTACTTTAGTTATACTTGTCTATGATCGAGAAACTGTGCTCCAAGTCGTCCATAACCGCGGACACGGCTTTCAGAAAGATTTACCTTGCAGGGGTGCACAAATAGCAACACACACACGATCGACCTCAGAAAAACCAAATCAAAACCCAACGAGGCTCTCACGACAAAGCATTCACAGGATTCATAAACTATTTCAGGGGGCCACCCCAATAAGCTACCCGCAACAAAGTTGGCCGGCTCCGAGACGGACCTAGGGTTTGCGACAATGGCTGTAAACGACTGGGAACCCGAAAATGTGACTGGGCTTGTCGATACCACGTAAACATTCCACATTCTTAACATTATAGGTGCTCCACGCACAATCATAATTAAAGCGGTAAAGCATGGCATAAGTACAGGATAGTAATAAAGCCCCAAACTACTTTGTGGCCCCAAGAAATAAAGTGCGAATCAAGCTCATGCAAAGGGGGATTCACAGAGTCTCCCGTATGTGGATAGTGTGAATAGTCAAGGAACATGTATCAAGTACTCGGGGTCCTACGGGACACAAGTGAACATGAAAAACCAAATAACAGATATTGCCCACCGGTGCCTTTTTCATTAGTTATCCCATACTACTCAGGTTAAGTTGTTTAGGTACCTTGTTGTCCATCAGACTCTCACATACCCTACACATGCTGTTCTACGACTCACATGGCTCAAACAACTCCTGTAGTAATGGCTCATGGGATGGAGGAACAAGCTCGGTGGGGTTTAAAGTAAAGGCTATGCAGTACTTGGGATTCAATTTAATGCAATCGCGACTCAATGATGCAAGAATAAGATAGAAGTAATAGGTACTATATGTATGCAAGCATGTGGTAGTGCTTGCCTGGCAGCTCAGTTGAAGCGAGAGATGGATCTAGGTAGTACTCCTGGGATTCCTAATATTTCCCCTGCTCGGCGTCTATTCGAAAGAAGAACCAAACAAACAAGGGCCAACATAAATAAAGTGCACAAGCATATAAATAAAATGCGACAAGCAAACAAGCATGCCATGAGGAATAATGCACAATTTACATCGCAATAATGTAGCATGGCAATGGTGAGGTGTGGGGACAAGAATAAATCATTTTATTAAGTTTTTAGTCATGTTTTGCTCCCATATAACTTGCTGTCCACTTAATATTGATATGATGCATGCTTCAATTCATAACATGGAATGCATAAACAGAACGGGCTCGTCGTGCTGATCGATTTAGACATATTATTTGTCAAATTTGGAGCTATAGAAATTAAGTTGTTAATTAATTGAGAAAAGGCATTTTTATTGCAATTAAACAATTTCGAAAATTTAAATTAGTCAAACATTGTTTTGAATGGCAGATTTGAAATCCTCACATTTTTCTGATTCAAAAACATATATCATTTGTATTATTTGGATTTATTAAATAAAAGTTATTAATTTCTGGATTTAAAATTATATAAACATTTCTAGAAAACATTTTTATTAAACAGAAAAGATCAGACTTTTTGCACACAGAGGCAGCTAGCCACAGCCACTGACGGGTGGACCCGAGATGCTGAGTCTGCGCGGCAGGCAGCGGGGTACTCCTCTGGGCTTTTCGCACCGCGGCGTTGTCCAGCCCCAGAGACTAACTTGCGGGCCCTAAGGTTGGCGGGGCCACAGCGCGCACGACCCAGCCAGGGCGTGCCACACGGCATGGACAGGGGCACGCTTGTGATGGTGCAACAAAACCTGGTGCCTTTTTAGAAAAAGCGCAACAGCGGCTGACAAGCGGGCCCCGGTGGAGCGCGGGTTGAGCCGCAAAAAGCACAGGGGGTATTTGGGAAAAATTGCTAGCTAATGTTTTTCTTCTCTCAGTTGTCCTCTGACGGAACTGACGGCGCGGGGGAGAAAACAGGGCGCGGCGGGGTTCGATCCCCCGACCTGGCGCTGGCGTGTGGCGGCGGCTACCGCTGCGGCTAGCGAGGGTTGGTTGTAGGGAACTGCTACGCGACGAGGATAAACTGCTGCGGCGCAACGACGGGGACGCGATCGTGAGCGTGGTGCACGGAGGGCGCTCGACAGAGTGCGCGACGTGACCAGGAAGTAGATTGGCAAGAGGAGGTCTCTGGGAGGGTCGGATGCTCACCAGGAGTGGGTTGGAGGTGGTGGTTCGAGCCGGGAAGCAGGGGATCACCGGGGGAGCTGGCAGCTGGCGACTTAGGGTTTTCGTCGGCGTCGATGACGTGCAGCAGGTCTGGGCCTTCTCCTCCTCGACGGCGTGGACAGGGGCGATGCAGGGGTCTTCTCGGTCTTCCCCAATGCCTCAACGCCACGCCCACCTCCTCCTAGCTACTGCGGCGGTTCGATGCCGACGATGGCCGAATGGAGATGGAAGAGAGAGGGGGTAGCAGGCAGGTGGGGAAAGAGGGGTAGAAGGGCAAGGCCCTGGGTGGATCTGGGGAAGCGACGCACGGCAGAGGGGAGTAGATAAGGGCAGGGAGAGGGAGAGCACATGGGGGTGGCTCGGTGTAAAAGGTGGTGGTAGCCACCTTTTCTTTTCCTCCTCCTCACGTGTCCAGCGAGGCTCGGGAGGGGCTGTCGCTGGGACCAGAGGGGTACGGCGCAAGGTGGCTCGGGTGGGGCCTGGCTTGATGGCGAGAGAGAAGAACAGAGAGAGAGGAGGTGAGGGCTCGGCTAGGGTAGAGAGAGGGGATGCTCGGCATGAGGGTAGCTAGGGTGGTGTTGAGCAGGGTAGCTAGGTTGGGGGGGCTGGTTCGAGCCAAACCACAAGGGGTGGTGGCGCCTAGGTAGAAAGGGTGGTGAGGTGAGGGTTTAGCCGAGGCTAGGAAGAAGGGGTTAGGGTTAGGGTTTTAGCTAGGTGTATAGAGAGAGAGATCTTGGATTAGCTAGAAAAGAGAGAGGGGAGGAAATGGAACAATGGCACATGTATGCACACATGCATGTGTAGATGGTGAACAAGGTGGGAGGGATAGATGGAGGAGCTAGGATTTGAAGAGAATAAAAACACCAAAAGAGTTTGAATTAAGACAAAGAGAGAAAACAAAAGGACCAAAGGAGAGAGAGGTGGAAGAAGAGATGATCTTGCATGTGGCATGCTCATGATGTTATTTTGTGAAAACAAAATATCCATCCCATGTATGCTTGACAAGAGAAACCACTCAAAGAGTTGCAAGGTGGAGGACAAGAGAAAGAAATAAGCATTTATTTGGTGTATTTGTTTCAATTGAGTTCAAAAAACTCCACCCAAATATTCCCAAAGAAACCAAAATAGAAGAGCAAGTGAGGGCCTTGCATGGGCCATGCATGAAGAATAATTACCACATTCATTAGTTGTGAAAACAACTACATATACATATGGGCATCTATTACCCCCATGCACATCCATACTTGAATAAAGTCCACCACATAAGCTACAAGCTTGATAAAATATGGTAAGGGTGGATTTAAGCATAAATGAACATAATAGGCCATGCTAGTGTGTATGTCCCACTAGAAGATCATTTAGCCACAATTATATTTAAACAATGCTCAATTAATCCCAAAACAAACCATATGGAAGATAGAGCAAGTGAAACTAACCACATGCATGCAAAGGTGGCCATGTGGCTCTCCACATATCAACAATGTGGAAATAACATGAGGCATATATGGAAGCATGTGTAAATAGAAGTGGATCCATCCCAACCCACATGAGCTAGAGGTAAACCCAATAAAATGCAAAGCTCACATGTAGTTGAATGGTGGGATTATGGGGTGTGACAAGAAAAGGTGGTGGAGTTAAATAAAAGATATGCCCCCAACTCAACTTGGGCACCAAGCATTTATCAAGAACCAAATACAATTTATTAAGAACCAAATACAATTGATAAATGCATATGAGACAAGATCCAAAAGAAAAAGGGTTTTATATGATGCTCAAATGCAAGGTGGCATGATGACATGAGCATGATATAATTATGATGCAACAAATATATGTAGGAAGTAGCATTTTATTATTAGACCATGTAGAATTACAGATGTTAGACAGACGGGATGCTACAATACGATAGTGATCAAATGCAAGAACCATATAATTTCACTTTACACATATGATGTTTGCATCTTATATTGCTAGTTTGGCGTTTTAGTAGTGTTATAAGATGATCCCTCATTTAAATATCAAGATAAAATGTGTTCTTCCTTAAGTATGCACCGTTCAATGGATCGTGTTTCGAGACATCACGTGATGATCGGGTGTACTCGACTCTGCGCTTTCATACAACGGGTGTAAGACAGTTTTACACACGCGAGTACTAAGGTTCTTACTTGGCGAGCCTAGCATGCACAGACATGGCCTCGAAACACGGACCGAAAGGTTAAGCATGAGTCATATAGTTGATATGATGCCCATATAGATGCTCACCTTTGAAGCTACATCGACTCACGTGATGATCGGACTTGGTGTAGTGGATTTGGTTCATGTAATCACCAAAAAGGCACGAGGGATGTCATTTTTGAGTGGTAGTTCATTTCTAATTTGGATTAGTCGAACCAAATTTTTCATAAACTAAATCAAAGTGAATTTGCATAGTTTTTTATAGTCATTGGCATTCGTTTTCTACCTCATGCTTAGTTGTAATTGAGATAATGGAACTATAGAATTCTAGATATTTACTTTACGAACAGGTATCGTATTGTTTTGAATGTCAATTTAAAGTTTATAAGTCCTATTGCAAACTTTCAGCCAACTATTTACTCCATGAAGTTTAATAAGTAGTATTAAATCAAGAGTAAGAACTCCAATGTTAGTATCTAAAGTATCATGTTTGCCTCCATGATTCTTGATATTCAAAAGTTGTTTTAATATCGAGGTTATCTAGGAGCTAAAGTGATTGTTTCAGAAACCATCATGTGTGGAAGATATTGTGATATCTAAAACAATGTTTTTGGTTGCAATATGATAGAGTATAATTTAATACACGTTCTCATATTGTATGAGAATTTGTGAAGGTTGGAGATTCTAGGCGTCCTAATCTACCAAAAAGGTTTTGGGAACTGATATTATACCCACGATTCTTCCTTATAGGATATAACAGCTTGATCATGAAAGTTGTCATTATAAGGATGAATATAAGATGTAACTAAAATGTTTACTACACTAATATATTACTAAATAATGGATTTTTTGAAAGAACACCAAACATTTGATGATGGTGATCCACTTCAAAGTGCAAGTCCAAAGGTATTAGTATTTGACTATACATGCTTTGTACTATGTGTCATGTGAATGACACCACTATTGATGTTGATAGATTCTTTTAAAAGAAAAAGGAATTGCTAAAAGAGAATCCATAAAATATTTGGTAGAAAAGAAAAGGTTGGATATGTCCAACTTAGGTATATAGAAGATATACATGTTATGGCTGCAATCCTTGCTTGTTAAACAATGTGGTTCTTAGGTATTGGATACCGAATTGGTTGGTGTGAAGTGTCATACAGAACAACGCAATTCATGAACTGCAATGGCCTAAGTAACTAGCAAGAGAATAAGTGATGATGTTCATCGAAAACAAATAAAGTGTTATTATGTTTCTCGTTGAGATCAAAGCTTGTCTTCAAGATTTGTTTAAATAATTGTTATTTTATTCCGGTATTATGAGAACAATGGTTGTTCAAATAATTACCGTAGTCCGTAAAGGATGGATGAACTTTTACAAGTCTAGTGGGAGACATCACATCCATAAACACTATTGATAAAATGTCGGAAGACAAATGATTGAAAGATCACTTATGAAGTGACATCGCTGTTTAAATTATATTGGAAAGAAAACATGAAGAAACTCCATGTTGATGGATTTTTGGAGTCTTTGATTTTGATCAATTGACGCTTGGGAAACTTTCCTCAAGATAATTGAAACTCTGTTCATAGGCCAAAGAGGAACAAATGACTAGCTTATTGGAAATTGTGCATGCTGATGTGCATAGTCCATTATGTGTAGCCATATGCGATGGATCTTTTTTGCTTCATATGATTTCTCCAGAAATTTGAGTGAATATATTTGTATATTTACTTAATAAGGAAGAAGTATGAAACATTTGAAAATTGTTCAAAGATTTCAAGATGAAGTGGAAAATAATTGTAACAAGAAAATAAAGTGTTTATGATTCAATCATAAAGGAAGATATTTGAGTTATAGGTTAAGCAAAACACCTAAGATTTGAGGAATTGTTTCATGATTTATGTTTCCCGATAAACCATAGGAGTATGGCATATTCGAGATATGAAATCAAACCATGTTTGACATGGTAAGATCAAAGGTGTCATTTATAAAACTGCCACTATGTTTTAAGGATTAAAGCTTTAGAGACTACCGCTTTTACACTGAAAAGAGCACCATCGTGAACCATTGAAATGACACCATATGAGTCATGGTTTGGGATAAAACCTGAATTATATTTTCTTAAATTTTGGTATGCTATGCATAAGTAAAATGTTTACAACCCAAGTCGGATAAGCACGTCTTTGTAGGTTATCCCAAAGAATTTGTTGGGAATTCCTCCATAACACCGAGGAGAAAAGAGTTTGTCGCTTGGAACGTCAAGTTTCTTGAGAAGGAATTTTTTGCGAGAAGTTAAGTGGGAGGACAATACAACTTTGATAAGGTTGTTGAACCTTAGCTATATGTGCTACGTAGTGCAGCGCCAGAAAATGTCCCGGTGGCGGATAAAATTCTCATGGCTCCCATGATTAGAAAGGTTGTGATCTCGGATATTAGAGTTCCTATTGAACCGTGTGGGTCGGTACGAATCAAATAGTAAGATTTGATATAGAAGTCGTTATTGTTTTGACAATGATGAACCGACTGCATGCAAAGAAGCGATGATGGGCCCTGACTCCATAAAATGACTAGAAGTCATAGAATCCGTGATAGTATCCATACATGAGAAATCAAGTTTCTAAACTTGGAAGACCCTCCGAAAAGGCGTGAAGCCTATCGATCGTTTTTGGATCTATAAAGAAATAGACATGGATGTTTAACGTCTATGAAATAGTCGACATGTCGGAAAGAAGTTTATGGCAATGTTCAAGAAGTTGACTATGACAAGATTTGATCTTTCATAGCGATATTTAGTCTTGGTGGATTAATGTAGCAACTACTACATATAATTTGGTGTATGGTAGTTGAACAAACAAAACAATGTTCTTCTAACAGAATGGTTACCTAGGACGTGTACAAGACATGGTCCGAAGGGTTTTGTTAATTCAAAGGGTGCTAAAGGGGCATGCAAATGTCAATAGTTGAAGTGAGAATAGCGGAGTTGGAATCTTTACCATGATGAAAATGTTAAAGGAGTTTAATTTCATCAGAGATGATGAAGATGCTTGCATTTGCAAGAAATTAAGTGGGAGCGCTGAGACAAATTTCCAATATATTATGCAGAGTACATATTGTTGATTGGAAATGATGTATCTTTTATTGACACAAGTTAAGAATTTCATTAAAATATGATTTCGATGAAAGACTTGGGCAAAACCGGAATATTTGGCATCAATATCTATATGGATAGATTGAGGTGCTAATATGGTTGTGCCATACATACATATATGAGATATTGAAAGGGTTCAATCTAGAAACAACAAGAAATGTTCTTGCTGCATGGAAAGGATTGTATCAAGATTCAGGTGTTTCAACACTTGGTGAGTAAAATCACATGAATATTTTGATCCATTATACTGTGATATGTATATATCCAGATATGTCCTATGCTCTAAATGTTATGAGCACATATCAGAATGATTCATAAGATGATCATTGGATGATAGCAATGATATTCTTATGATCTTTGGAAGAACTAATAATATATCATGTATAAGTGACAAATAGTTAAAGGTAGTTCATTGTAAAGTGTTACATTGATACTTGTTTTGTCACAAGATACAAATTAAATTTATCTCAATTTATACTATGGGTGGCACAATGTAATGGAAAAGATGTTCCATGATGGATTTGGATGAGTTCCAAAGCTGAGACATTGTGACAGATACTACAACAAAAGGCTAAGTATATGATTGCTATAGTAGCAGCAAAGGAGGGCTTTTGTGTTAAGTAGTTTGTTATCAAACTAGGTGTGGTTCAAAGTGGGCTAATACTATGAAGATATATTGTATGACAATAATATCAACATATTTTATCCCGAACGAACAAAGGTCTCACCAAAGGACCAAATTTATACAATGCCATCTCATTAGAGAATGAGTGATGTGAACAGACGCAAAGACATGCAAATACACACGGACTTGAAACTGTCAGATCCGAAGATTATGTTAACCACTAGCAATCGCGTATATACAACACCAAAAAGCCATAGGTGTTCAATACGCAAATTTTTTCAAACTAGATTATTGACTCTAGTGCAAGTGGGAGACTGAAGGGAATATGCCTGAGAGGCAATAATAAAGTGGTTATTATCTTATTCCTTGTTGAAGATAAATGTTTATTTTGCATGCTATAATTGTATTAATTTGGAAACGTTAATACATGTGTGTTTAATAAACAAAAGGAAAGTTCCTAGTTATGCCTCTCTTATAAACTAGCTCGTTGATTAACAAGATGATCAAGGTTTCCTCATCATGGACATTGGATGTTGTTAATAACGAGGTCACAACATTAGTGGAATGATGTGATGAACATTCATCCCAAGTATAGCATTACGATCAAAGTCATTATGTTTATATTGCTATAACATCTAGCGAAGTAATTCTAGTCCTTAAACCATGAGATCATGTTAATCACTAACACTGGAAGAGTATCTTGATAACATCAAACGTCACACCGTGAAAGGGTGATTATAATGGTGGGTTCAGTGCTACGAAAGTGTTATGTAGAGGCTCATGGATCAAGGGTGGGATTTTTCCATCCCGATGATGGATAGATATACTCTGGGCCCTCTCGGTGATATCACATTGGTTAGCTTGCAAGCGAGTGATAAGATCACTAGAATGTTATATCATGGGAACGAGAAAAAAGTGCATGTCGGCAACGAGATCAAACTAGGTATGGAGATACTGATGATCGAATCTCGGACATGTAATATATCGCGAGACAGAGGGATTTAGTTACTAGTATTAAAGGTTCTCACGATCATAGAAGTCATCGTTGAATGTGTAGGAGTTAGTATGAATCTCTAGGTCCCGCTTCTGACTATTGATCTAAGAGGGGTCTTGATCATGTCTGCATTATTCGCGAACCGTAGGGTGACACACTTAAGGGATACCGACACCATTTGGAGCAAATATGTTTTAGATAAAGGTTAAGAAAGCGCTGGAATTATTTCAATAGACACCGAAAATGTTTCGGGTGAAATTGCTGAAATTAGTTCTTCATGTAATATTGAAATGTTGCAGGGGGTTTTATATGAATGTTTGTTAATTAAAGTAATTAACAAAATTCTGAATAAAATTAATAAAAGATTTTTATTAAATGAGAGAGCATTAAAGTTGGAGAAATTTAATGCATTTAAAGTGGTGACTTTAAAAGGGAATGTTAAGGGCCAAATTTATGTGGAGGGAGTTACCACCACATGAATGAGGAGGTGAAGGGTCATCCCTTGGGCGCTGGCCATGGGGAGGGGCACCCCCTCCTCCTATAAAAGGCCACCCTCACAACCCTTCTTCCTTACACCTCCTCGTGAAGGATCTCTCTCCCCCTCTAGTATTTTTCCCCCATGGTCTCGGATTAGTGAGATACATGTTCCCGGTGGCTTTATCTGGAAAGGAGTTGCTGCTTCCGCTACTTTGCTGGAGCGAGGGATGGAGGTTGTTGGGGTACCGGACATGTGTGCGATCACTTGCTAGAGCTAGATCTGATGGACGTGCTGGAGCTGGACCTGCTGGACTTCAGCACGATCTTGAGATCGGCAAGTGTATGACTACATCATCTACGAGTTCTATCTCGTTAACAAATCTTTGTTGTCTTCAAGGGTAAGTTCTCTATGGATGTATATCCACCCGTTGCTTGTTACTAATAGATAGATCTTGGCGTATAGTTCCCATCGTAGGAAAATTTTGTTTTCTATGCTGCGAACCCTACATTGGCCCAGTGTGTAAAGCATTAGGGTGGGTGGACCTTGAGTAGCCAGATGCACTTAAGAAATGTTTGGCACAGTTATGGGAGATGTATGAGTTGGAAATGTCGAGGAGATTTACTGATGCTTGTGATGCAGTTGAAAAAAATACAAGCTATCGGTACGAAATAAGGAGCTGGAACAAGAAATCGAGAATTTGCAGTCAGAGCTAAGTGACAGAATCAATGGGAGCTTGGTTGTTGGAACTGCAAAGAAGCTTCAGGATAGTCACAGGTTGCTGATTCATAATGCAGAAAAGGAGAGGGATCAACTCAGGGAAGACAAGAAGAAGCTAGAGTACTGCATTGCGGATCTGTTGAAGGAACTGAAGAAGGCGCGCGAGGGGGACCATGGACAGACTACCAAGGATAAAGGAAATTCGAGATGAATAATTTATGTTGTGCCAATGCCTGAAACTAGTTAATTGTAAGACTTGAAGTTGCGCTTTCTTAACTAAGCCAAACTCAATCCTTGAGCAAATTAATTTCAGACAAACAGACATATCGTGCATAGAATTAAGTTCACGCTTACAAAATTACCATTGCAGAGGATAAACCATGCAGATCTGTATTAAATAGACATATGTTGGGTTCAAGAGAGCCTGGCCCGGAGCTGCTTGTTTTCCTCCCTAAGATCGGCCAGCTGCAGGTTCTAGCGCTCCGTCACGGATTCGAGAAGTTGGTCCGTAGCCATACCATTTTCCTTCAATATCCCTTTCATGATCTCTGTCTGCTTCCTAGCCGAGGTGCGACCTTCACTGTGAAGCTTCACCCAGCCGGCGTTTAACTCCTTCAGTTTCTAGCACCTGTCAAAAAGGACCACGAGTTCAGCATGCAGGTGGTCAAAGGCCAGTTTCTCGGAATTCTGCTTCTCTCTTTGGAGTGTTATCTTGTCATTTAGCCAGGTCGCTAGGTCCTGGTCGAGCTTTCACCTCTTTCCCTGCAACAAAAATACATAGTATGGTTTGTTCAGTTGACCAGGACAAGCTAGTTAGTTTCCATAATTAACTGAATCGACTAGTGGCACTGTCATAATTTCAAGGAAGAAGCAATCTAGGACTAATCAACATTTTATGAATCGACTAGTGGCACTGTCATAATTTCAATTTCAAAGACAAATAAGGTTTATCTGTAGTTTAGTGTGCTGTGGGTTTTTTCCAATATCACGAAATAGTAGTGGGCTAGTGGCAAACTCATAATGCATAAACCCATGTCCAGATACATAATGGAAAGAGCACATGGTGTCCATTCATGAACATGAACACCAACACATGTCCAGATAGATAATGAGTTGCCCTAGGATTCTTATTGCACCCTATAATGGGAAGCAGACTTGGGCATTGCTCCCTGAACCCTAAACATTACAAAAGGAGTGGAGCACAAACTGATATTCGTGCCCCCTCTAATGGGAATCAGACTTCTGCATTGCTCCGATACGCCTCTAGACAAGCCCTTAGCTCCTTGTTCTCTTTCCGAACACCCTCGAGTATGGTGATCCCTCTGCAGATGTCCTCCTTCATCTCTTTCACTGCATCCAGGCAACAGTTCCTGTCATGGGAGGCTTGGATGGTAGCCTTGGTTTCCTCGACGCGTCCTTTGAGTGCCTCGGTGACTTTGTCCTGTAGGAGAGTGCACCTTTCCACGAGATTCTTCTTCTCCTCCATGAGCTCGTTGATTATCTTGATGGACTGTTCTTGCCTATTCAAGTTACGGTCGAGCACTTTCTGCAGCCTCACGATGTCACGTGCAAAATCTAGCGAGATCTCCTTCTCCACAGATAATTGCTTGTGTAGGCTCTCATTAGCTTGGGTGAGGGAGCGTGCAAGATCATGTTGGTTGTCAATCTTGACACTGATCGCGACCACCTTGTCACAGTACTCGACCTTTGATCGTTGCATCGTTCATGTTAATTGAAATAGAAATTCTATAATTACACTCCAGGTTCTAGGTGAATACTAATACAGATCAAAAAATCCCTGTTGAATCTATGAACAACAGAGTTAAAAATGGACCTAGAGATCTGTTCATAACCATGATAAACTAATCCTAATCACAAAAAATCCACATCACAACTCAGAGAAATAACAGTGTGGAGATTTGCTACCTCGCTGAGACATGGAACGGGGCTGAACGAGTCCTGCAACGCCTCCGTCGTGGTGGATTCTGGCTCCACGGCCAACCTGTAATACGAAGAAGAGGAAGAGGAGGAGAAGAAGAAAAACAAGAATAAGCAGAATACAATCATAATGGAGAAGGAGATGGAGAAGAAGTAGAACAAGAAGACCGTACCGGGAGGAGCCCTCGCCTGCTAGAACATTCGGCGCCATTGGCAGGGGAGATTGGGACTCAGTGAGAGGGGGGCTTGAGAGGCTGGTAGAGCAAGAAGTGCCTCGAGGCGAGATCTCTCCCTTTTCTCCGGGAGGATCGTCGACCGGCCTCTCCTCAAGGGAGCCATGGCTTGCAGGGTGAGGGTGGCGGCGGCAGGAGGAAGAAGATAGTGATTAGTGTGGGAGAAGAGTCAAATAGTATGGGCTGTGGTCCAGTAGTACTATTACTACTATTATACAAGACCACCGTGTACGGTCTACCTTCTCAAAGAAGCCAGGGAGGCAGGGATAGGGAATCGATGGGACTTGTCTTTATTGTGATGGACAGTTCAATGGTCTTCGACGCCACCTAAAATCTAGTATATAATAAGAGGAGTGCGAGCCGGGTGGTCATCACGGGCATCGGCACGCACGTCCCGCGTGCATGTGTCATGTGTTGGTGGGGCAATGACGCGTGCAACTGCTGCACGATCATGTCGGCACGTCGAACTCCGTTGAACTCCACGTCGACAGGCACACACGGGATATTTATGAGTCTAGAATATGCTTTGCCAATTTTGTTGTGATCAAATTATGTTCAGTACGTGAGATATTACTTCTCCTTTTTTTGATAATTGACAAATGCATGTGTGAACACGACGCATGAAACCGCTGCTCGTCCTTGATCAGATCGGCACCCACTCTGTTGTAACACCCCAACATTAGGATCCAACGAAGGGTAGAAATAGGAATTTAAGTTTGTGCATGCATCCATCTATAAAAATCAGGGTAAATGTTTTCGCCAAACAAAAAAACCTAAAGGGATCAGAGTTTCTTTCACTAACTGGAGGTAGGAATAGCTCTTGTTAGTGATTGCTATGAATTTTGACATGACCTCTAGGAATTATTAAGTTTTTGGGGAAGTTATTTTGAATTCAAGTTTGAAAAATAAATCAATTTGAAAGTATTTGAAAATTAGAAGTTAGTAATATTGAATTGTTTTCCAAAATACCTTATTAACATTGTTTGATTAAATTATAGATAGTAAACCACAATAAGGATTTAAGACAATAAAAATTAAATAAGAAAAGAATTCTTATTTCCTGATTACATAATAATATTACAAATAGTAAGAAATACACCAAAAGTAGAAGTTTATAGAGAATGGAAATACAACTTTATTAACTTATAATAATATTTTTACAAGATTCTTTACAAAAAAAATAAAAAGAAGGTTACAACTAAAACCTATACTACCTATCTACTCCTATACTAAATGTTGTATCTCCAGATCTTGTTCCTGCAAATAAGATAAAACAACTAAAAAAGAAAATAAGGGTTAATTAGTTCTCAAATGAGCATGTGTTATTTTATACATGATCCTCTCAGACAAAACCATCACATACTAATTCTCAAATGAGCATGTGTTGTTTTATACATGATCCTCTTAGATTCACCCAAGTGGGGTATATCCATCATAGAGGGATTTGAACTAAAGCCAAATAGTTAATCTTTGTAAACAATACCAAGATCTCAGCCTAAGCATCATTGATCTTGGAGAATCTAACATGCTTATACATCCAGATATACATCAACTTTAACTGAATATTTCTGGGCACATCCAAAGGAGGGCAGCACCTCAAAAAGTAGTTCATATTAAAGCTCTATAATACACAACATGGTTTAGCAAATCATTTTCTTAAAATCTATAAGAATCATTGTTCTAAACTGATTACCAAAGCACACTTGAGAGGGACACATTAGATAAAAACCTTAGTTTTATCTAGTATTGCCTTAGACCAGCATCACAAGCATAATGAAATTATTGAGTATCATAGGCCAATATATCTAGCAAGAGTTTTCAACTCATTTTAGCATCAAGCCACTCTAGAACATAGGTAGAATAAAGCCAGTACTAGAATAAACCCTGTGTACCATTCCAAGGAAGGTGTCACAAGAATTTATCCTAACCAAGCAGATCATATCCAGTGATTACATAATCCAGATCATTTAAAAAGAATATTCAATCATATTCCTAATATAATAATTAGGAATCATTCTCTTACATAGAAGAACTATCACCAAAGACATCAATGATAATTCCCAGATAGCCAAATACATGTTCCAGTAATGAAACTAGTTAACCATCATCACTAATAAGATACTAGGTTAGATTGGAGTCACAACATCCCCATTTGTGCAATGACAGTAACCAGGTTTAGATAAAAAATTATCTCACAGAACTATTAGCAACTCCCAAGTAATCAGTAGGAAATGGATCAACATAGAATAACCACCAGAAATATTTCTAAATAGCTCAGTATCCTTAATTATCAATACACAAGAGTGAAACCTTAATAGAATAGGTAAACCCTAATTAGGAATTTCTCTCTGGGAGCACACAGTGGCTAGAAATAGAAGTAAAGGGAGAATACGAAGGGAAAGCAAAAGAACTTACTCATGGTCCTCGCTAGAGTAGAGAAGAGGAAACAGAGAGGCCGACGAGCACACACGGCAGCACGGGGAGCACCCGAGGGCGCTGCACCCGCATCGGGCCATGCGGAGGCAGCCACAGTCATGCGTACAACAGCGGCGGCACCACAGAGTCACCAACAGCCAGCACAACACCACCAGGGCGACGAAGCTCCACATCACCGGCAACCCCCAAACCCTAGGGTTCGGGGTGGAGTCAACCTGGGCAGGAGAGAAGTACAAAAGCAAATCGAGCTGGACCAGTCCTCGGAGCAGCGTTGGCTACCTTGCCACACACCACGGCGGCGGCCAGGGAGGCCCAGGTTGGCGGTAATCGAGCGACAACAGCATCATCAACACCACGCCGCAGCAGGTCGAAGAAGAACACGAGGGGGCGAATGGAGTGAGGGGTGTACTGGGCCGGTGTGGTCCAGTACCCCTCACTCGAGAGGATTTAACCAACCGGGTTGGGCCGGGTCAGGGCTAGGCCAACCCAATGGGCTAGGTCCAGTTTTAAAAGGAAAAAAATCTAATTAAATTGTCAAATGACCAAAATACCCCTAGGAATCAAATGGTTCTAAGAAATAAATAAAAACTCTAAAAATATAAATAAAATATCAATGGACTTATAGAAATGTCCTCTATTTAATAAAAATAACAAATGAAATTTTAGGTAATTAAATTTAAAATTATTATTATTAAGGTATATATTCCTTTGGAATTTTATAAAAATATACCAAACACATAAAATTGAATAAAATTCATTTTTACAATTCTAAAAAGGAGTGTGATTATAAAAATTACTAATTTGTATTTTTGAAAGGTAAATTAAGTGTAATAAAAATAAAGACTTATTTCCTTAAACGAATTTTAGTTAAATATTTTAAAGATTTAGAAACTAAATAAATTCAATTTTAAACTCTTTAAGTAATACTAGTCATTATAAAAATACTGAATGTAATATCTATGAAAATTTCAAAGACTTAAAGTAATATTCTTTCTTTTAATTAAAGAAAATAGCAAACTTTTACTAAGAGGGTAAAACATGCAAATAAGCAAATAATAAACCTTGCATGACATCACTATGCATTGCATGTTTCTTCTTTAAATATTGTCCTTACCAGGCAATAATGGTTCTCTATAGAAACTAGAGCTCAAGGTCAGGTGGAAGCATCCGACTTCACTACCTTGCAGTCACAAGGCAAGTTTATCACTTGCTCATGTCGTTTGAAGAGTCTTTATCAAAGATATTGCAAATTGTGTGTTATCATCTATGATCTGGAGAAAGAAAATATTATCTTATCTAATAAATAAGATGTAGTTATCATCCTACGTGATGATAAAGATTGGCAATGGAACTTAGGTTCCAAGTGCACAAGTCACCATAGGATTAACAACCCATGACATCAGTGATTCTAGCGCCGTATATTACGCATTAACCATGAGATTTAGAATGGGACGAAGAAGTCAGCTATATCTTCTTCCTTTCATATGTAGGCAAGATGACCTTAACGTGACACTATGATTCCTTGTGCGGATCCAGCATATGGGTGGGCACCCTTAGGCCCCATGTTTTTGGTATCTAGATTATCTATGAGCGGCTGCCGGAGGTATAGTCGGACCTTTATGGAGCTTGCCATGGGCATAACCGGCTCATAGAGTCTTCGGGAACTCATCAGGGTTGTAGCTTGCCCGAAAGGGGGCTTAACGGAGGTGTAGTCAGCCCTGAAGGATCGTGTAGACATATGGTATCATGTAGAGGGCAGTGATTGGCTTGGATCACCTACTAGGCCCCACATCACGGAATTGTGGATGGGAAAGTACGCCCGATTGTGCAACAAGGAGTTGATCTCTCATGGGTAAAGCAACACACCTCTGCAGAGTGTAAGAACTATAACTTGTTACCCCCTGTTCTAGGAAGGAGCTACGAACGCGGCAGGAAAGGAACTCCATGAAGTTCTGGTCAACCTGTGAAGGTTGATGGGCATAGTTTTTGATAATAAAATGAATCTTTGAAGAAATGTTTATGAAAATTGCATAGAGCCAAGGACTGATAGTCCGAGGTGGTAGATAGAGCATCAAACTTGCCACCTTGCATATAATGAACTTGCTAGGTAACGCTGTTACTCACCCTGTCCTTTGAACCCCTGCTTAGACTCTAAGAATCCAGAAGACACTTCGATGTACGCAACTGAAGGGCAAGAGGATGTCTACTACGAGGAGCCAGACCTGTCTAAAGGAGTTGAAGGGGTGGACTACGAAATACACTATGGAGTGGAGGGCAACGAGTCCGAGTAGTTTCCTTAGTTATTAGTATACCAGTTGAGCCAAGCAGCCTGAACCTTATAAAATAAGTTGTTGAGATCAATTCGGAGTATGAGTTTGAACTTTATATCTTCCACTGAAACTACTTAAGTTTGGTTTGTAATTTGTATCACTTGAAGTTTGGACCTTCTGGTTTTGTAATAATAATGAAGTGTGTATGTTTGTAATGTGGACCCGCAATGTTTCTGTTGTACCACTCCGAGGGATGTGATATTTATAGAACGGTGTTATGTGGATGTTATGTCAACGACTATAGTGTACTACACATGCAGTGGTATGCTGGGTCTCCGCATCTGTGTACCCGCCATCGACCATTCCGAACAAATTTCTCGAGCACGATGCCTCCTCGCCGTGGCAATGGCAGGTCCAAGCCGTCCACTGACCGTCATGCGTCCCCGGCTCTTCGCTGCATCGCTCGCGCTCGCGAGTTGCCTGTTGACGCAGCACGTCGTGTCCGACCACGCCAGGACCCATCGACATCGGCACTCGAGGACACCACGACGTTGAAGCTCGTACCGGCCGCACAGGAGGAGAGTGGGGTACCTACAGCGATGGACGAGCGCAAAGAAGCAGCCAGGACGGGGGCGCGTGTTGCACCGGCGAGTATGAACAAGAAGAGGAACGAGACGAAGACCAGGAAGAAGAGAGGAGACAGCTATTTGGACGAGTCCGACTTGGCTACGAGGAGGCGTTCATTGATCAGTTGGAGGTAGAAGCGGAGGAGAGTGACGTGGACCCATGAGACTACGAGGAGGAGGACTCCGACGAGGAAATAGCGCGCTTATTCGAGGAAGGGGCGGTGTCGAGTTATCAGAGGAGGACACCGACGGCGGCAATGGCAAGGACCATGGCATTGACGAAGACGAGGACGAACCGGAAGATGAAGACGATAGCTTCTTTGAAATATGATCATTTATTTTATTTAGATAGATGGATATTCACTTGTTTATGGAGGTAAAGTATCGGTGGCATGGATAGAGAGGTGGCACGGATAGACCATGCATAAAAAAGTGGAGAAGGGAGGGGTTATCCTGCCCGTTGGATCACAAAGGATCAACGGTTGGTGGAGATGATTTGCGTGACATCTGTGTCAGCCAATCAGGGCGTAGCACCTAGAGTGAGCACACATTTGGGCTTTTGCGAGATTTGTGACCAAGAGAGAGGGCAAATCTGAGTAGTATCAAAAAACCAAGGGCAAGACAGAATAAGGGATTCAAATAGAAAATAGAAAGAGTAGGCATTGCATGTCTATTCTTTTCAAAAACCACATATGGATCCACAGTTGTCGTTGAAATGTGTATTCTTTCATTAACCACATCTAGAGTTATTTCATGTCTATTCTTTTCACTGACAACATATGGATCCACCAGAGTTCATTGCATGTGTTTTCTCTTCACAGACCACATATGGATCCACAAGTGTCATTGCATGTGTGTTCTTTTCACATAACACATATGGATCCACCAGTGTCATTGCATGTCTGTTCTTTTCACAAACCACATATGGATCAACTAGTGTCATTGCATGCGTGTTCTTTTCATTAACAACAACTAGAGTCATTGCATGTGTGTTATTTTCATTAACCACATATGGATCCACCAGTGTCATTGGATGTGTGTTCTTCTCATTATCCATAGCTAGATTCACTGGATGTATGTTCTTTTGACAAACCACATATGGATCCACCAGTGTCATTGAAATGTGTGTTCTTTTCAGAGACCACATATGGATCCACCAGTGTCATTGCATATGGATCCACCAGAGTTCATTGCATGTGTGTTCTTTTGACAATCCACATATGGATCCACCAGTGTCATTGCATGTGTGTTCTTTTCATTGACCAAAGCTAGAGTCATTGCATGTGTGTTCTTTTCAGAGACCACATATGGAACCACCATTTTCATTGAAATGTGTATTCTTTCATTAACCACATCTAAATTCATTTCATGTCTATTCTTTTCACGCACCACATATGGATCCACAAGAGTTCATTGCATGTGTGTTCTCTTCACAAACCACATATGGATCCACCAGTGTCATTGCATGTGTGTTCCTTTCACAGACCACATATGGATCCACTAGTGACATTGCATGTTTGTTCTTTTCACAGACCACATACGGATCCACCAGAGTTCATTGCATGTGTGTTGTTTTCATTAACAACAACTAGATTCATTGCATGTCTATTCTTTTCGTTAAGCACATATGGATCCACTAGTGTCATTGCGTGTGTGTTCTTCTCACAGACCACAACTAGAGTCAGTGGATGGACGTTCTTTTCACAAACCACATATGGATACACCAGTGTCATTGAAATATGTGTTCTTTTCAAAGACCACATATGGATCCACCAGTGTCATTGCATATGGATCCGCCAGAGTTCCTTGTGTGTGTGTTCTTTTCACAATCCACATATGGATCCACCAGTGTCATTGCATGTGTGTTCTTTTCATTGACCACAACTAGAGGCATTGCATGTGTGTTGTTTTTCAGAGACCACATATGGAACCACCATTGTCATTGGAATGTGTATTCTTTCATTAACCACATCTAGAGTCATTTCATGTCAATTATTTTCACATACCACATATGGATCCACCAGAGTTCATTGCATGTGCGTTCTCTTCACAAACCACATACGGATCCACCAGTGGTATTGCATGTATGTTCTTTTCACAGACCACATATGGATCCACCAGTGTCATTGCATATCTGTTCTTTTCACAAACCAAATATGGATCCACTCGAGTTCATTGCATGTGTGTTCTCTTCAGAAAGCACATATGGATCCACCAGTGCCATTGCATGTGTGTTCTTCTCACAGACCACATATGGATCCACCAGTGTCATTGCATGTCTGTTCTTTTCACAAACCACATATGGATCCACCAGTGTCATTGCATGTGTGTTGTTTTTATTAACAACAACTACAGTCATTTCATGTGTTTTTTTTCCATTAACCACATATGGATCCACCAGTGTCATTGCATGTGTGCTCTTCTCACATACCACATCTAGAGTCACTGGATGTATGTTCTTTTAACAAACCACAAATGGATCCACCAGTGTCATTGAAATGTGTGTTCTTTTCAGAGACCACATATGGATCCACCAGTGTCATTGCATATGGATCCACCAGAGTTCATTGCATGTGTGTTCTTTTCAGAATCCACAAATGGATCCACCAGTGTCCTTGCATGTGTGTTCTTTTCATTGACCAAAGCTAGAGTCATGACATGTCTGTTCTTTTCACATACCACATATGGAACCACCATTGTCATTGAAATGTGTATTCTTTCATTAAACATAGCTAGAGTCATTTCATGTCTACTCTTTTCACATACCACATATGGATCCACTAGAGTTTATTGCATGTGTGTTCTCTTGACAAACCACATATGGATCCACAAGTGTCATTGCATGTGTGTTCTTTTCACAGACCATATATGGATCCACCAGTGACATTGCATGTCTGTTCTTTTCACAGACCACATATGGATCCACCAAAGTTCATTGCATGTGTGTTGTTTTCATTAACAACAACTAGACTCACTACATGTCTGTTCTTTTCATTAACCACATATGGATCCACGAGTGTCATTGCATGTGTGTTCTTCTCACAGACCACAACTAGAGTCACTGGATGTAGATTCTTTTCACAAACCAAATATGGATCCACAAGTGTCATTGAAATGTGTGTTCTTTTCAGAGACCACATATGGATCCACTAGTGTCATTGCATGTGGATCCACCAGAGTTCATTGCATGTGTGTTCTTTTCACAATCCACATATGGATCCACCAGTGTCATTGCATGTGTGTTCTTTTCATTAACCACAACTAGAGTCATTGCATGTGTGTTCTTTTCACAGACCACATATGGAACCACCATTGTCATTGGAATGTATATTATTTCATTAACCACATATAGAGTCATTTCATGTCTATTATTTTCACAGACCACATATGGATCCACCAGAGATCATTGCATGTGTGTTCTCTTCAGATACCACATATGGATCCACCAGCGTTATTGCATGTGTGTTCTTTTCACAGACCACATATAGATCCACCAGTGTCATTGCATGTCTATTCTTTTCACAGACCACATATGGATCCACCATAGTTCATTGCATGTGTGTTGTTTTCAATAACAACAACTAGACTCATTGCATGTCTGTTGTTTTCATTAACCACATATGGATCCGCCAGTGTCATTGCATGTGTGTTCTTCTCACAGACCACAGTTAGAGTTAATGGATGTATGTTCTTTTCACAAATCACATATGGATCCACTAGTCTCATTGAAATGTGTGTTCTTTTCAGAGACCACATATGGATCCACCAGTGTCATTGCATATGGATCCACTAGTGTTCATTGCATGTGTGTTCCTTTCACAATACCCATATGGATCCACCAGTGTCATTTCATGTGTGTTCTTTTCATTGACCACAACTAGAGTAATTGCATGTGTGTTCTTTTTAGAGACCACATATGGAACCACCATTGTCATTGAAATGTGTATTCTTTCATTAACCACATCTAGAGTCATTTCATGTCTATTCTTTTCACTGACCACATATGGATCCACCAGAGTTCATTGCATGTGTGTTCTTTTCACAGACCACCTATGGATCCACCAGTGTCATTGCATGTCTGTTCTTTTCACAATGCACATATGGATCCACCAGTGTCATTGGATGTGTGTTCTTTTCATTGACCACAACTAGAGTCATTGCATGTCTGTTCTTTTCATAGACCACATATGGAACCACCATTGTCATTGGAATGTGTATTCTTTCATTAACCACATCTAGAGTCATTTCATGTCAATTATTTTCACATACCACATATGGATCCACCAGAGTTCATTGCATGTGTGTTGTCTTCACATACCACATATGGATCCAGTAGTGGTATTGCATGTATGTTCTTTTCACAGACCACATATGGATCCACCAGTGTCATTGCATGTCTGTTCTTTACACAGACCATATATGGATCCACCAGGGTTCATTGCATGTGTGTTCTTTTTATTAACCACATCTAGAGTCATTTCATGTCTATTCTTTTCACAAACCACATATGGATCCACTCGAGTTCATTGCATGTGTGTTCTCTTCACAAACCACATATGGATCCACTAGTGTCATTGCATGTGTGTTCTTCTCACAGACCACATATGGATCCACCAGTGTCATTGCATGTGTGTTGTATTTACAGACCACATATGGATCCACCAGTGTCATTGCATGTGTGTTCTTTTCACACACGACATATAGATCCACCAGAGTTCATTGCATGTGTGTAATCTTCATAGACCACATATGGATCCATCAGTGTCATTGCATGTGTGTTCTTCTCACAGACCACATATGGATCCACCAGTGTCATTACATGTATGTTCTTTTCACAAACCACATATGGATCCACCAGTGTCATTGAAATGTGTGTTCTTTTTATTAACAACAACTAGAGTCATTGCATGTGTGTTATTTTCATTAACCACATATAGATCCACCAGTGTCATGGCATGTGTGTTCTTTCCATTAACCACAACTAGAGTCACTAGATGTATGTTCTTTTCAGAAACCACATATGGATCCACAAGTGTCATTGAAGTGTGTGTATTTTCAGAGACCACATATGGATCCACCAGTGTCATTGCATATGGATCCACTAGAGTTCATTGCATGTGTGTTCTTTTCACAATGTCATTGCATGTGTGTTCTTTTCATTGACCACAACTAGAGTCATTGCATGTGTGTTCTTTTCAGAGACCACATATGGAACCACCATTGTCATTGAAATGTGTATTCTTCCATTAACCACATCTAGAGTCATTTCATGTTGATTCCTTTCACAGACAACATATGGATCCACCAGAGTGTCATTGCATGTTTGTTCTTTTCACATACCACATATGGATCCACCAGTGTCATTGCATGTGTGTTATTTTCACAGACCACATATGGATCCACCAGTGACATTGCATTTGTGTTCTTTTCACAAACCACATATGGATCCACCAGTGTCATTGAAATGTGTGTTCTTTTTATTAACAACAACTAGAGTCATTGCATGTGTGTTATTTTCATTAACCACATATAAATCCACCTGTGTCATTGCATGTGTGTTCTTCTCATTAACCACAACTAGAGTCACCGGATGTATGTTCTTTTCACAAACCACATATGGATCCACTAGTGTCATTGAAATGTGTGTTCTTTTTAGAGACCACATATGGATCCACCAGTGTCATTGCATATGGATCCACCATAGTTCATTGCATGTGTGTTCTTTTCAAAATGTCATTGCATGTGTGTTCTTTTCATTGACCACAACTAGAGTCATTGCATGTGTGTTCTTTTCAGAGACCACATATGGAACCACCATTGTCATTGAAATGTGTATTTTTCATTAACCACATCTAGAGTCATTTCATGTCTATTCCTTTCACATACCACATATGCATCCACCAGAGTGTCATTGCATGTGTGTTCTTTTCATAGACCACATATGGATCCACCAGTGACATTGCATGTCTGTTCTTTGCACAGACCACATACGGATCCACCAGAGTTCATTGCATGTGTGTTGTTTTCATTAACAACAACTAGACTCATTGCAAGTCTGTTGTCTTCATTAAGCACATATGGATCCACTAGTGTCATTACATGTGTGTTCTTCTCAAAGACCATAGCTAGAGTTACTGGATGTATGTTCTTTTCACAAACCACATATGGATCCACAAGTGTCATTGAAATGTGTGTTCTTTTCAGATACCACATATGGATCCACCAGTGTCATTGCATATGGATCCACCAGAGTTCATTGCATGGGTGTTGTTTTCATAATCCACATATGGATCCACCAGTGTCATTGCATGTGTGTTCTTTTCATTGACCACACCTAGAGTCATTGCATGTGTGTTCTTTTCACAGAGCACATATGGAACCACCATTGTCATTGGAATGTGTATTCTTTCATTAACCACATCTAGAGTCATTTCATGTCTACTATTTTCACAGACCACATATGGATCCACCCGAGTTCATTGCAAGTGTGTTCTTCTCACAAACCACAGCTAGAGTCACTGGATGTATGTTCTCTTCACAAACCACATATGGATCCACTAGTTTCATTGAAATGTGTGTTCTTTTCAGAGACCACATATGGATCCACCAGTGTCATTGCATATGGATCCACCAGAGTTCATTGCATGTGTGTTCTTTTCACAATCCCCATATGGATCCACAATTGTCATTGCATGTGTGTTCTTTTCATTGACCACAACTAGAGTCATTGCATGTGTGTTCTTTTTAGAGACACCATATGGAACCACCATTGTCATTGAAATGTGTATTCTTTCATTAACCAGATCTAGAGTCATTTCATGTCTATTCTTTTCACATACCACATATGGATCCACCAGAGTTCATTGCATGTGTGTTCTTTTCACAGACCAAATATGGATCCACCAGTGTCATTACATGTGTGTTCTTTTCACAGATCACCTATGGATCCACCAGTGTCATTGCATGTCTGTTCTTTTCCCAATGCGCATATGGATCCACCAGTGTCATTGGATGTGTGTTCTTTTCATTGACCACAACTAGAGTCATTGCATGTATGTTCTTTTCATAGACCACATATGGAACCACCATTGTCATTGGAATGTGTATTCTTTCATTAACCACATCTAGAGTCATTTCATGTCAATTATTTTCACATACCACATATGGATCCACCAGAGTTCATTGCATGTGCGTTCTCTTCACAAACCACATACGGATCCACCAGTGGTATTGCATGTATGTTCTTTTCACAGACCACATATGGATCCACCAGTGTCATTGCATGTCTGTTCTTTTCACAAACCAAATATGGATCCACTCGAGTTCATTGCATGTGTGTTCTCTTTAGAAAGCACATATGGATCCACCAGTGCCATTGCATGTGTGTTCTTCTCACAGACCACATATGGATCCACCAGTGTCATTGCATGTCTGTTCTTTTCACAAACCACATATGGATCCACCAGTGTCATTGCATGTGTGTTGTTTTTATTAACAACAACTAGAGTCATTTCATGTGTTTTTTTTCCATTAACCACATATGGATCCACCACTTTCATTGCATGTGTGCTCTTCTCACATACCACATCTAGATTCACTGGATGTATGTTCTTTTTACAAACCACAAATGGATCCACCAGTGTCATTGAAATGTGTGTTCTTTTCAGAGACCACATATGGATCCACTAGTGTCATTGCATGTGGATCCACCAGAGTTCATTGCATGTGTGTTCTTTTCACAATCCACATATGGATCCACCAGTGTCATTGCATGTCTGTTCTTTTCACAGACCACATATGGATCCACCAAAGTTCATTGCATGTGTGTTGTTTTCATTAACAACAACTAGACTCACTACATGTCTGTTCTTTTCATTAACCACATATGGATCCACGAGTGTCATTGAATGTGTGTTCTTCTCACAGACCACAACTAGAGTCACTGGATGTAGATTCTTTTCACAAACCAAATATGGATCCACAAGTGTCATTGAAATGTGTGTTCTTTTCAGAGACCACATATGGATCCACCAGTGTCATTGCATATGGATCCACTAGTGTTCATTGCATGTGTGTTCTTTTCACAATACCCATATGGATCCACCAGTGTCATTTCATGTGTGTTCTTTTCATTGACCACAACTAGAGTAATTGCATGTGTGTTCTTTTCAGAGCCCACATATGGAACCACCATTGTCATTGAAATGTGTATTCTTTCATTAACCACATCTAGAGTCATTTCATGTCTATTCTTTTCACTGACCACATATGGATCCACCAGAGTTCATTGCATGTGTGTTCTTTTCACAGACCACCTATGGATCAACCAGTGTCATTGCATGTCTGTTCTTTTCACAATGCACATATGGATTCACAAGTGTCATTGGATGTGTGTTCTTTTCATTGACCACAACTAGAGTCATTGCATGTCTGTTCTTTTCATAGACTACATATGGAACCACCATTGTCATTGGAATGTGTATTCTTTCATTAACCACATCTAGAGTCATTTCATGTCAATTATTTTCACATACCACATATGGATCCACCAGAGTTCATTGCATGTGTGTTGTCTTCACAGAGCACATATGGATCCACTAGTGGTATTGCATGTATGTTCTTTTCACAGACCACATATGGATCCACCAGTGTCATTGCATGTCTGTTCTTTACACAGACCATATATGGATCCACCAGAGTTCATTGCATGTGTGTTCTTTTTATTAACCACATCTAGAGTCATTTCATGTCTATTCTTTTCACAAACCACATATGGATCCACTCAAGTTCATTGCATGTGTGTTCTCTTCACAAACCACATATGGATCCACTAGTGTCATTGCATGTGTGTTCTTCTCACAGACCACATTTGGATCCACTAGTGTCATGGCATGTCTGTTCTTTTCACAAACCACATATGGATCCACCAGTGTCATTGCATGTGTGTTCTTCTCACATACCACATCTAGAGTCACTGGATGTATGTTCTTTTTACAAACCACAAATGGATCCACCAGTGTCATTGAAATGTGTGTTCTTTTCAGAGACCACATATGGATCCACCAGTGTCATTGCATATGGAGCCACCAGAGTTTATTGCATGTGTGTTCTTTTCACAATCCATATATGGATCCACCAGTGTCATTGCATGTGTGTTCTTTTCATTGACCAAAGCTAGAGTCATGGCATGTCTGTTCTTTTCACAGACCACATATGGAACCACCATTGTCATTGAAATGTGTATTCTTTCATTAAACATAGCTAGAGTCATTTCATGTCTATTATTTTCACATACCACATATGAATCCACTAGAGTTTATTGCATGTGTGTTCTCTTGACAAACCACATATGGATCCACAAGTGTCATTGCATGTGTGTTCTTTTCACAGACCATATATGGATCCACCAGTGACATTGCATGTCTGTTCTTTTCACAGACCACATATGGATCCACCAAAGTTCATTGCATGTGTGTTGTTTTCATTAACAACAACTAGACTCATTACATGTCTGTTCTTTTCATTAACCACATATGGATCCACTAGTGTCATTGCATGTGTGTTCTTCTCACAGACCACAACTAGAGTCACTCGATGTATGTTCTTTTCACAAACCAAATTTGGATCCACTAGTGTCATTGAAATTTGTGTTCTTTTCAGAGACCACATATGGATCCACTACTGTCATTGCATGTGGATCCACCAGAGTTCATTGCATGTGTGTTCTTTTCACAATCCACATATGGATCCACCAGTGTCATTGCATGTGTGTTCTTTTCATTAACCACAACTAGAGTCATTGCATGTGTGTTCTTTTCACAGACCACATATGGAACCACCATTGTCATTGGAATGTATATTCTTTCATTAACCACATCTAGAGTCATTTCATGTCTATTATTTTCACATACCACATCTGGATCCACTAGAGTTAATCGCATGTGTGTTCTCTTCACAGACCACATATGGATAAGTCACGGTCATTGCATGTGTGTTCTTTTCACAGACGACATATGGATCTACAAGTGACATTGCATATCTGTTCTTTTCACAGACCACATATAGATCCACCAGAGTTCATTGCATGTGTGTTGTTTTCATTAACAACAACTAAACTCATTGCATGTCTGTTGTTTTCATTAACCACATATAGATCCGCCAGTGTCATTGCATGTGTGTTCTTCTCATGGACCACAGCTAGAGTCAATGGATGTACGTTCTTTTCACAAATCACATATGGATCCACTAGTCTCATTGAAATGTGTGTTCTTTTCAGAGACCACATATGGATCCACCAGTGTCATTGCATATGGATCCACTAGTGTTCATTGCATGTGTGTTCCTTTCACAATACCCATATGGATCCACCAGTGTCATTTCATGTGTGTTCTTTTCATTGATCACAACTAGAGTCATTGCATGTGTGTTCTTTTTAGAGACCACATATGGAACCACCATTGTCATTGAAATGTGTATTCTTTCATTAACCACATCTAGAGTCATTTCATGTCTATTCTTTTCACAGACCACATATGGATCCACCAGAGTTCATTGCATGTGTGTTCTTTTCACAGACCACATATGGATCCACCAGTGTCATTGCATGTGTGTTCTTATCACAGACCACCTATGGATCCACCAGTGTGATTACATGTATGTTCTTTTCACAGACCACATAGTGAACCAGCATTGTCATTGGAATGAGTATTCTTTCATTAAACACATCTAGAGTCATTTCATGTTTATTATTTTCACAGACCACATATGGATCCACCAGAGATCATTGCATGTGTGTTCTCTTCAGATACCACATATGGATCCACCAGCGTTATTGCATGTGTGTTCTTTTCACAGACCACATATAGATCCACCAGTGTCATTGCATGTCTGTTCTTTTCACAGACCGCATATGGATCCACCATAGTTCATTGCATGTGTGTTGTTTTCAATAACAACAACTAGACTCATTGCATGTCTGTTGTTTTCATTAACCACATATGGATCCGCTAGTGTCATTGCATGTGTGTTCTTCTCACAGACCATAGCTAGAGTCAATGGATGTATGTTCTTTTCACAAATCACATATGGATCCACTAGTCTCATTGAAATGTGTGTTCTTTTCAGAGACCACATATGGATGCACCGGTGTCATTACATATGGATCCACTAGTGTTCATTGCATGTGTTTTCTTTTCACAATACCCATACGGATCCACCAGTGTCATTTCATGTGTGTTCTTTTCATTGACCACAACTAGAGTCATTGCATGTGTGTTCTTTTTAGAGACCACATATGGAACCACCATTGTCATTGAAATGTGTATTCTTTCATTAACCACATCTAGAGTCATTTCATGTCTATTCTTTTCACATACCACATATGGATCCACCAGAGTTCATTGCATGTGTGTTCTTTTCACAGACCACATATCGATCCACCAGTGTCATTGCATGTGTGTTCTTATCACAGACCACCTATGGATCCACCAGTGTGATTGCATGTATGTTCTTTTCACAGACCAAATATGGATCCACCAGTGTCATTACATGTGTGTTCTTTTCACAGACCACCTATGGATCCACCAGTGTCATTGCATGTCTGTTCTTTTCACAATGCACATATGGATCCACCAGTGTCATTGGATGTGTGTTCTTTTCATTGACCACAACTAGAGTCATTGCATGTCTGTTCTTTTCATAGACCACATATGGAACCACCATTGTCATTGGAATGTGTATTCTTTCATTAACCACATCTAGAGTCATTTCATGTCAATTATTTTCACATACCACATATGGATCCACCAGAGTTCATTGCATGTGTGTTCTCTTCACAGACCACATATGGATCCAGAAGTGGTATTGCATGTATGTTCTTTTCACAGACCACATATGGATCCACCAGTGTCATTGCATGTCTGTTCTTTACACAGACCATATATGGATCCACTAGAGTTCATTGCATGTGTGTTCTTTTTATTAACCACATCTAGAGTCATTTCATGTCTATTTTTTTCACAAACCACATATGGATCCACTCGAGTTCATTGAATGTGTGTTCTCTTCACAAACCACATATGGATCCACCAGTGCCATTGCATGTGTGTTCTTCTCACATACCACATATGGATCCACCAGTGTCATGGCATGTCTGTTCTTTTCACAAACCACATATGGATCCACCAGTGTCATTGCATGTGTGTTGTTTTTATTAACAACAACTAGAGTCATTTCATGTGTTTTTTTCATTAACCACATATGGATCCACCAGTGTCATTGCATGTGTGCTCTTCTCACATACCACATCTAGAGTCAGTGGATGTATGTTCTTTTTACAAACCACAAATGGATCCACCAGTGTCATTGAAATGTGTGTTCTTTTCAGAGACCACATATGGATCCACCAGTGTGATTGCATATGGAGCCACCAGAGTTCATTGCATGTGTGTTCTTTCCACAATCCACATATGGATCCACCAGTGTCATTGCATGTGTGTTCTTTTCATTGACCAAAGCTAGAGTCATGGCATGTCTGTTCTTTTCACAGACCACATATGGAACCACCATTGTCATTGAAATGTGTATTCTTTCATTAAACATAGCTAGAGTCATTTCATGTCTATTATTTTCACATACCACATATGAATCCACTAGAGTTTATTGCATGTGTGTTCTCTTCATAAACCACATATGGATCCACCAGTGTCATTGCATGTGTGTTCCTTTCACAGACCATATATGGATCCACTAGTGACATTGCATGTCTGTTCTTTTCACAGACCACATATGGATCCACCAAAGTTCATTGCATGTGTGTTGTTTTCATTAACAACAACTAGACTCATTACTTGTCTGTTCTTTTCATTAACCACATATTGATCCACTAGTGTCATTGCATGTGTGTTCTTCTCACAGACCACAACTAGAGTCACTCGATGTATGTTCTTTTCACAAACCAAATATGGATCCACCATTGTCATTGAAATGTGTGTTCTTTTCAGAGACCACATATGGATCCACTACTGTCATTGCATGTGGATCCACCAGAGTTCATTGCATGTGTGTTCTTTTCACAATCCACATATGGATCCACCAGTGTCCTTGCATGTGTGTTCTTTTCATTAACCACAACTAGAGTCATTACATGTGCGTCCTTTTCACAGACCACATATGGAACCACCATTGTCATTGGAATGTATATTCTTTCATTAACCACATCTAGAGTCATTTCATGTCTATTATTTTCACATACCACATATGGATCCACCAGAGTTAATCGCATGTGTGTTCTCTTCACAGACCACATATGGATGAGTCACGGTCATTGCATGTGTGTTCTTTTCACAGACGACATATGGATCCACAAGTGACATTGCATATCTGTTCTTTTCACAGACCACATATAGATCCACCAGAGTTCATTGCATGTGTGTTCTTTTCAGAGACCACATATGGATCCACCAGTGTCATTGCATGTGTGTTCTTATTACAGACCACCTATGGATCCACCAGTGTGATTGCATGTATGTTGTTTTCACAGACCACATATTGAACCACCATTGTCATTGGAATGAGTATTCTTTCATTAAACACATCTAGAGTCATTTCATGTCTATTATTTTCATAGACCACATATGGATCCACCAGAGATCATTGCATGTGTGTTCTCTTCACATACGACATATGTATCCAACAGCGTTATTGCATGTGTGTTCTTTTCACAGACCACATCTAGATCCACCAGTGTCATTGCATGTCTGTTCTTTTCACAGACCACATATGGATCCACCATAGTTCATTGCATTTGTGTTGTTTTCATTAACAACAACTAGACTCATTGAATGTCTATTGTTTCATTAACCACATATGGATCCGCCAGTGTCATTCCATGTGTGTTCTTCTCACAGACCATAGCTAGAGTCAATGGATGTATGTTCTTTTCACAAATCACATATGGATCCACTAGTCACATTGAAATGTGTGTTCTTTTTAGAGACCACATATGGATCCACCGGTGTCATTGCATATGGATCCACTAGTGTTCATTGCATGTGTGTTCTTTTTAGAGACCACATATGGAACCACCATTGTCATTGAAATGTGTATTCTTTCATTAACCACATCTAGAGTAATTTCATGTCTATTCTTTTCACAGACCACATATGGATCCACTAGAGTTCATTGCATGTGTGTTCTTTTCACAGACCACATATGGATCCACCAGTGTCATTGCATGTGTGTTCTTATCACAGACCACCTATGGATGCACCAGTGTGATTGCATGTATGTTGTTTTCACAGACCACATATTGAACCACCATTGTCATTGGAATGAGTATTCTTTCATTAAACACATCTAGAGTCATTTCATGTCTATTATTTTCACAGACCACATATGGATCCACTAGAGATCATTGCATGTGTGTTCTCTTCACATACCACATATGGATCCACCAGCGTTATTGCATGTGTGTTCTTTTCACAGACGACATATAGATCCACCAGTGTCATTGCATGTCTGTTCTTTTCACAGACCACATATGGATCCACCATAGTTCATTGCATGTGTGTTGTTTTCATTAACAACAACTAGACTCATTGCATGTGTATTGTTTTCATTAACCAAATATGGATCCGCCAGTGTCATTGCATGTGTGTTCTTCTCACAGACCATAGCTGGAGTCAATGGATGTATGTTCTTTCCACAAATCACATATGGATCCACTAGTCTCATTGAAATGTGTGTTCTTTTTAGAGACCACATATGGATCCCCCGGTGGCATTGCATATGGATCCACTAGTGTTCATTGCATGTGTGTTCTTTTCACAATACCCATATGGATCCACCAGTGTCATTTCTTGTGTGTTCTTTTCATTGACCACAACTAGAGTCATTGCATGTGTGTTCTTTTTAGAGACCACATATGGAACCACCATTGTCATTGAAATGTGTATTCTTTCATTAACCACATCCAGAGTCATTTCATGTCTATTCTTTTCACAGACCACATATGGATCTACCAGAGTTCATTGCATGTGTGTCCTTTTCGCAGACCACATATGGATCCACCTGTGTCATTGCATGTGTGTTCTTATCACAGACCACCTATGGATCCACCAGTGTGATTGCATGTATGTTCTTTTCACACACCAAATATTGAACCACCATTGTCATTGGAATGAGTATTCTTTCATTAAACACATCTAGAGTCATTTCATGTCTATTATTTTCACAGACCACATATGGATCCACCAGAGATCATTGCATGTGTGTTCTCTTCACATACCACATATGGATCCACCAGCGTTATTGCATGTGTGTTCTTTTCACAGACCACATATAGATCCACCAGTGTCATTGCATGTCTGTTCTTTTCACAGACCACATATGGATCCACCATAGTTCATTGCATGTGTGTTATTTTTATTAACAACAACTAGAGTCATTGCATGTGTGTTATTTTCATTAACCACATATGGATCCGCCAGTGTCATTGCATGTGTGTTCTTCTCACAGACCATAGCTAGAGTCAATGGATGTATGTTCTTTTCACAAATCACATGTAGATCCACCAGTGTCATTGAAATGTGTGTTCTTTTCAGATACCACATATGGATCCACCGGTGGCATTGCATATGGATCCACTAGAGTTCATTGCCTATGCAATGACACCGGTGTCATTGCACGTGTGTTCTTTTCACAATACCCATATGGATCCACAAGTGTGATTGCATGTATGTTCTTTTCACAGACCAAATATGGATCCACCAGTGTCATTACATGTGTGTTCTTTTCACAGACCACCTATGGATCCACCAGTGTCATTGCATGTCTGTTCTTTTCACAATGCACATATGGATCCACCAGTGTCATTGGATGTGTGTTCTTTTCATTGACCACAACTAGAGTCATTGCATGTCTGTTCTTTTCATAGACCACATATGGAACCACCATTGTCATTGGAATGTGTATTCTTTCATTAACCACATCTAGAGTCATTTCATGTCAATTATTTTCACATACCACATATGGATCCACCAGAGTTCATTGCATGTGTGTTCTCTTCACAGACAACATATGGATCCACCAGTGGTATTGCATGTATGTTCTTTTCACAGACCATATATGGATCCACCAGTGTCATTGCATGTCTGTTCTTTACACAGACCATATATGGATCCACCAGAGTTCATTGCATGTGTGTTCTTTTTATTAACCACATCTAGAGTCATTTCATGCCTATTTTTTTCACAAACCACATATGGATCCACTCGAGTTCATTGCATGTGTGTTCTCTTCACAAACCACATATGGATCCACCAGTGCCATTGCATGTGTGTTCTTCTCACATACCACATATGGATCCACCAGTGTCATGGCATGTCTGTTCTTTTCACAAACCACATATGGATCCACCAGTGTCATTGCATGTGTGTTGTTTTTATTAACAACAACTAGAGTCATTTCATGTGTTTTTTTCATTAACCACATATGGATCCAGCAGTGTCATTGCATGTGTGCTCTTCTCACATACCACATCTAGAGTCACTGGATGTATGTTCTTTTTACAAACCACAAATGGATCCACCAGTGTCATTGAAATGTGTGTTCTTTTCAGAGACCACATATGGATCCACCAGTGTCATTGCATATGGAGCCACCAGAGTTCATTGCATGTGTGTTCTTTCCACAATCCACATATGGATCCACCAGAGTTATTGCATGTGTGTTCTTTTCATTGACCAAAGCTAGAGGCATGGCATGTCTGTTCTTTTCACAGACCACATATGGAACCACCATTGTCATTGAAATGTGTATTCTTTCATTAAACATAGCTAGAGTCATTTCATGTCTATTATTTTCACATACCACACATGAATCCACTAGAGTTTATTGCATGTGTGTTCTCTTCACAAACCACATATGGATCCACCAGTGTCATTGCATGTGTGTTCTTTTCACAGACCATATATGGATCCACCAGTGACATTGCATGTCTGTTCTTTTCACAGACCACATATGGATCCACCAAAGTTCATTGCATGTGTGTTGTTTTCATTAACAACAACTAGACTCATTACATGTCTGTTCTTTTCATTAACCACATATGGATCCACAAGTGTCATTGCATGTGTGTTCTTCTCACAGACCACAACTAGAGTCACTCGATGTATGTTCTTTTCACAAACCAAATATGGATCCACCAGTGTCATTGAAATGTGTGTTCTTTTCAGAGACCACATATGGATCCACTAGTGTCATTGCATGTGGATCCACCAGAGTTCATTGCATGTGTGTTCTTTTCACAATCCACATATGGATCCACCAGTGTCCTTGCATGTGTGTTCTTTTCATTAACCACAACTAGAGTCATTACATGTGTGTTCTTTTCACAGACCACATATGGAACCACCATTGTCATTGGAATGTATATTCTTTCATTAACCACATCTAGAGTCATTTCATGTCTATTATTTTCACATACCACATATGGATCCACCAGAGTTAATCGCATGTGTGTTCTCTTCACAGACCACATATGGATGAGTCACGGTCATTGCATGTGTGTTCTTTTCACAGACGACATATGGATCCACAAGTGACATTGCATATCTATTCTTTTCACAGACCACATATAGATCCACCAGAGATCATTGCATGCGTGTTGTTTTCATTAACAACAACTAGACTCATTGCATGTCTGTTGTTTTCATTAACCACATATGGATCCGCCAGTGTCATTGCATGTGTGTTCTTCTCACAGACCACAGCTAGAGTCAATGGATGTACGTTCTTTTCACAAATCACATATGGATCCACTAGTCTCATTGAAATGTGTGTTCTTTTCAGAGACCACATATGGATCCACCGGTGGCATTGCATATGGATCCACTAGTGTTCATTGCATGTGTGTTCTTTTCACAATACCCATATGGATCCACCAGTGTCATTTCATGTGTGTTCTTTTCATTGACCACAACTAGAGTCATTGCATGTGTGTTCTTTTTAGAGACCACATATGGAACCACCATTATCATTGAAATGTGTATTCTTTCATTAACCACATCTAGAGTCATTTCATGTCTATTCTTTTGACAGACCACATATGGATTTACCAGAGTTCATTGCATGTGTGTTCTTTTCACAGACCACATATGGATCCACCAGTGTCATTGCATGTGTGTTCTTATCACAGACCACCTATGGATCCACCAGTGTGATTGCATGTATGTTGTTTTCACAGACCACATATTGAACCACCATTGTCATTGGAATGAGTATTCTTTCATTAAACACATCTAGAGTCATTTCATGTCTATTATTTTCACAGACCACATATGGATCCACCAGAGATCATTGCATGTGTGTCCTCTTCACATACCACATATGGATCCACCAGCGTTATTGCATGTGTGTTCTTTTCACAGACCACATATAGATCCACCAGTGTCATTGCATGTCTGTTCTTTTCACAGACCACATATGGATCCACCATAGTTCATTGCATGTGTGTTATTTTTATTAACAACAACTAGAGTCATTGCATGTGTGTTATTTTCATTAACCACATATGGATCCGCCAGTGTCATTGCATGTGTGTTCTTCTCACAGACCATAGCTAGAGTCAATGGATGTATGTTCTTTTCACAAATCACATGTAGATCCACCAGTGTCATTGAAATGTGTGTTCCTTTCAGAGACCACATATGGATCCACCGGTGGCATTGCATATGGATCCACCAGAGTTCATTGCATGTGTGTTCTTTTCACAATACCCATATGGATCCACCAGTGTCATTTCATGTGTGTTCTTTTCATTGACCACAACTAGAGTCATTGCATGTGTGTTCTTTTTAGAGACCACATATGGAACCACCATTGTCATTGAAATGTGTATTCTTTCATTAACCACATCTAGAGTCATTTCATGTCTATTCTTTTCACAAACCACATATGGATCCACCAGAATTCATTGCATGTGTGTTCTTTTCACAGACCACATATGGATCCACTAGTGTCATTGCTTGTGTGTTCTTATCACAGACCACCTATGGATCCACCAGTGTGATTGCATGTATGTTGTTTTCGCAGACCACATATTGAACCACCATTGTCATTGGAATGAGTATTCTTTCAGTAAACACATCTAGAGTAATTTCATGTCTATTATTTTCACAGACCACATATGGATCCACCAGAGATCATGGCATGTGTGTTCTCTTCACATACCACATATGGATCCACCAACGTTATTGCATGTGTGTTCTTTTCACATACCACATATAGATCCACCAGTGTCATTGCATGTCTGTTCTTTTCACAGACCACATATGGATCCACCATAGTTCATTGCATGTGTGTTATTTTTATTAACAACAACTAGAGTCATTGCATGTGTGTTATTTTCATTAACCACATATGGATCCACCCGTGTCATTGCATGTGTGCTCTTCTCAGAGGCCACAACTAGATTCACTGGATGTATGTTCTTTTCACAAACCACATGTAGATCCACCAGTGTCATTGAAATGTGTGTTCTTTTCAGAGACCACATATGGATCCACCAGTGTCATTGCATGTGGATCCACTAGAGTTCATTGCATGTGTGTTCTTTTCAGAATCCTCATGTGGATCCACGAGTGTCATTGCATGTGTCTTCTTTTCATTGACCATAGCTAGAGTCACTGCATGTGTGTTCTTTTCAGAGACCATATATGGAACCAACATTGTCATTGGAATGTGTATTCTTTCATTAAACACAGCTAGATTCACTGTATGTATGTTCTTTTCACATACCTCATATGGATCCACGAGAGTAAATTGCATGTGTGTTCTGTTCACAGACCACATATAGATCCACCAGTGCCATTGCATGTGTGTTCTTTTCACCGACCACATATGGATCCACCAGTGACATTGCATGTCTGTTCTTTTCACAGACCACCGATGGATCCACCAGAGTTCATTGCATGTGTGTTGCTTTCATTAACAACAACTAGAGTGATCGCATGTGTGTTATTTTGATTGACCACATATGGATTCACCAGTGTCATTGCATGGGAGTTCTTCTCATTAACCACAGCTAGAGTCACTGGATGTATGTTCTTTTCACAAACCACATATGGATCTACTAGTGTCATTGAAACCTTAGTTATTTTCAGAGACCACATATGGATCCACCAGTGTCATTGCATATGGATCCACCAGACTTAATTATATGTGAGTTCTTTTCATAATCCACATATGGATCTACTAGTGTCATTTCATGTGTGTTCTTTTCATTGACCACAACTAGAGTCATTGCATGTGTGTTCTTTTAAGAGACCACATATGGAACCACCATTGTCATTGGAATGTGTATTCTTTCATTAACCACAACTAGAGTCACTGTATGTATGTTCTTTTCACAGACCTCGTATGGATCAACCAGAGTTCATTGCATGTGTGTTCTCTTCACAGACCACATATGGATCCACCAGTGTCATTTCATGTCTATTCTTTTCACAGACCACACATGGATCCACCAGAGTTCATTGCATGTGTGTTCTCTTCACATACCACATATGGATCCACCAGTGTCATTGCATGTGTGTTCTTCTCACAGACCACATATGGATCCACCAGTGTCATTGCATGTCTGTTCTATTCACAAACCACATATGGATCCACCAGTGTCATTAAAATGTGTGTTGTTTTCATTAACAACAACTAGAGTCATTGCATGTGTGTTATTTTCATTAACAACATATGGATCCACCTGTGTCATTTCATGTGTGTTCTTCTCATTAACCACAACTAGAGTCACTGGATGTATGTTCTTTTCATAAACCACATATTGGTCCACTAGTGTCATTGAAATGTGCATTCTTTTCAGAGACCACATATGGATCCACCAGTGTCATTGCATATGGATCCACCAGAGTTCATTGCATGTGTGTTCTTTTCACAATCCACATATGGATCCACCAGTGTCGTTTCATGTGTGTTCTTTTCATTGACCAAAGCTAAAGTTATTGCATGTGTGTTCTTTTCAGAGACCACATATGGAACCACCATTGTCATTGAAATGTGTATTCTTTCATTAACCACATCTAGAGTCATTTCATGTCTATTCTTTTCACAGACCACATATGGATCCACCAGAGTTCATTGCATGTGGGTTGTTTTCATTAACAACAACTAGACTCATTGCATGTCTGTTCTTTTCATTAACCACATATGGATCCACCAATGTCATTGCATGTGTGTTCTTCTCACAGACCACATCTAGAGTCACTGTATGTATGTTCTTTTCACAAACCACATATGGATCCACCAGTTTCATTGAAATGTGTGTTCTTTTCAGAGACCACATATGGATCCACCAGTGTATTTTCGTATTATGCTGTATTTTCTTAGATTAGCGAACGTTTCCTCCACATATGTGTATTTTCTTCGGATTAAGCATTATGCTGTATTTTCGTAGATTGGCGAACGTTTCCTCCAAGTCGGAAATCAATGTTTCCTTCTTTTTGGACATCACCGCAATATCATCCACATATGCATGTACATTGCGTACGATTTGATCATGGAGGCAACGCTGCATTGTCCGTTGGTACGTAGCTCCTACGTTCTTCAGCCCAAAGGGCATCATAACAAAACAGAAGGTTCTGAAGGAGGTTATGAATGAAGTTTTGACTTTGTCAGATTCCTTCATCCGGATTTGGTGATAACCGGAATATGCGTCGAGAAAACAGAGGAGTTCCGAGCCTGCCGTAGAATCGATAACTTGATCAATCCTAGGCAGAGCGAACGGATCTTTGGGGCAAGCCTTGTTCAACGCAGTATAATCAACACGCATCCTTAAATCAATGGTGTCCTTTTTAGGGACCATTACAGGATTGGCCGACCACTCAGTGTGGATGACCTCTTCTATGAATTCGGCTAACTCGAGCCGTGCTAGTTCCTTAGCTATTACCTTACGCTTTTCATTGCCGAAACATCGTAAGGACTGTTTGACAGGTTTAGCATTCGGGTTTACATTTAAAGAGTGCTCGGCAAGTTCCCTAGGTACCCCGGTCATGTCAGATGGCTGCCATGCGAAGATATCTCGATTTGCATTGAGGAACTTGACGAGCGCGCTTTCCTATGCGCTATCTAGGCCTATGCCTATTTGGGTCACCTTGGAGGGGTCATCATCCTTCAACGGCGTCTTCTTCGTCTCTTCTGATGCCTTAAACTACAGATTCGGTTTTGTCACCTCCTTCTTTGTTGCAGGCATCTCAGACGGATCTATGCTCTTCTTGATCTCTTGGTACTCCTAGGCCTGCAGCATGGCTTCGGCAAAGGCGGCATTTCCATCCTCGCACTCTCGCGCTTTCTTCGGGTCTCCCCTGATGGTGATCACACCGTTGGGACCTGGAATTTTCATCATATTTTAAATGTAACACGGACGAGCCATAAAAGCCTAGTAAGCCGGACGTCTGAATATAGCGTGGTACGCGCTCTTGAACGGGACCACTTCGAAGGAAAGTGCCTCCGTCCGATAGTTCTTTGGAGTTCCAAAGGTAACATCCAAAGTGATTTCTCCCAGGGAATTTGCTTGTCTTCCTGGGACAACCCCGTGAAAGATCACAGAGTTGTGGTTCAGCTGGGTCTCCGAGATCTTCATCCAGCGTAGCGTTTCGACGTACAGGATGTTAATGCTACTTCCACTGTCCATGAGAGTCTTGGAGAAACCATAACCGTCATTAAGTGGATTGACGATTCAGGCGTATTTTCCTCGCCTGTGCAAATTAGGCGGATGATCAGCGCGGTCAAATGTGATTGCCAGTTCCGACCAGTCCAAGAACTGAGGGACAGCTGGAACTGTTGCATTGAGATCATGTAGAATTGCTTTCTTGACCTTTGCTAGTTGAGATCCGAGGAAGGTGACGTAAGTGTATTTCTTGGTCGGAAATATTTCTTCCCTTCCGGCTTGGGATTTCAAGCATCAGCTTCCTCCATGTCGGAATCTTCCTTGGTCTCTTTATCCTTTTCGGGATTCTTCTTTCCCTTCTTCCACTTAGCTTTGTAGCCAGCGGTATCATCTCTCTTAATGTCGTCATTGAAACGACACTCGGCGTTTGTGTGGGACGAGCCCCCATTGGCGTCTAGGTGATGCACACATGGGTTATTGGCAATTTCGGCCCAAGAGTAGGTTTTGCCAGGCTGCTGGTCTCCTCTACCTTGAACTCTTGACGTCCCATGACCGTGTCCGCGGCCACCGCCACGTCCTCCTCGCCCTCTAGACCCAAAAGTAGCAGTGACTACTGCCGTTTCCGGGTTGGGTTTTTCTTCCGAGGTATTCTTGCGCTTCTGAGCTTGTTGCTTTGGTTGTTTTACCGACTGTGGCATAGCCAGGGCATTGAGTAATCCCTCCGCGTCATTGTCAGCATCTGCATACTTGCTTGCTGTTTCTATCATTTCTCCCAAATCAGTGACTTTGTCAGACTTCAAGCGATGACTTAGTAAACCAATTGGGAGACCGGCAATGAAAGCCTCAATCGCAGTTTGGTCATTTACTCCTTCACAAGAGTTCTTGGTGTCGATCCATCGTCCGAGGTAATCTCAGCAAGTTTCTCCGGCTTTCTGGGTGCAACGCTGATGGGGGAATACCAATCGGGGTATACCCATGAAGCGGAGTCGCCAGCTGGATCGAGCCGACGGAAGCCAAGCCTAGAGCGGGTCGACTTGTCGTATACGATGACTGACACATACTGGACTCAGACGCCACGCTGGCTAAAGGCCCAAGACGGCGACTCCAATAAAAGGCCCACTAGCACTTGTAAACCCTAACTCGCTGCATATATAAAGCCACCAGGAGAACCCCTAAAAATCATCTCTCACATTATATTAGATCTAGTCTCTCTCTCCGCCTCCGGCGACTCCATTGTAAACCAATCTATGCACATATACTGAATTGATAGCAGGACGTAGCGATCCTCCACCGAGGGGACGTGAACCTGGGTACATCGTGTGCCAATCTCGCTCCCGGATTCTCCTACGCCGCCTTGCCCTTTCCTCTACGTAAGCTACCCTGTAGCATCTGCCGTGGTCAATTCCACGACAGTTGGCGCCCACCGTGGGGCAAGCGGTGCTTGGAGGTGATGATCCGGGCGGGGTCTTTAAATTCATCATCAACATATGTGTGTGATCAAGAAGAAGCTCACGGCGGCTGACGATTTTCCAATCCGATCTCACCTTTTTATCTCATTGATTATTTTAGTAGTTGATTGATTTATTTGGATCTAATCGTCTTACGCTGCATGTTTCTCTAAGCGAAAGGTCCAATCTTATAGGCGAGTGACCGTGCTCCAAGGCTGCCTCGATCACCAAGGAAAAAGAATTGGGCTGACTGTAGTAGTACATCTATCACCATATGGTGTTGTTCCCATGAGGAAAAAGCTGCAAAAAAACACACGCCTCATGCATCCATAATCAGCCGAGTTTCTAATCCAATCCCGTCTCTTCTTTGATTACTTTTGCTGATCGATTATTTTATTTGGACGAGATCAATCCGTGCGTATTGGACATGTACTGCCGATCCTATTATTTTGGATGAAGGAAGAAAAAGTGAAGTCGCAGCGGCACAATCGGTGGCGCCACAATCAAGTTTGGCACGGTGTGTACGGGTGGCGATGCACTGTTTGCTAGATGCGATACACGATGCAACCACAAAATCGGTCCTTCGTCTTAGCGTTGGATTGATTTAACATCTAAAGTCTGTCTTGCTAATTACTCCGATCATTAATTATTTCGCTTGGAGCTAATCCTTTATGTTTTTGTATATACATGCACAACACAAACGTGAATCGGGAGAGCCTGCGCTTTGCCTCGGAATCGGCTGTTCATGGCCCCACGACTCCTTTGTCGTCGGCTCCACGCTTGCTGCTATCCATCCACTTGGCAATCAAGGAGACTACCATACGTCCAACGACCATCCGTGCAGGCATAAGACGTGGAGATGGCCCGATCCGGCCAAAAAATTCGGACGACTCCACCGTGCGAGACCGTTTCCGACATCAACTTCACCACACGACTCCGTCCGTCCAATGGTGCGATCGAGCTCGCTACCACTACTTGCCGCCGCGTCCACTCCTTCCGGCTAAACGCCGTACACGGGGACTCGCCTCGCCTGTCGTGGACTCGCCAACTCTCCACGCTCGAGGACTCGCCCGCCGCGGACTCGCCATCGCCCTCACGAACTCGCCATCGCGGACTCGCCACGCTCGGGACCTCGCCGTCGCGGGCTCGCCCTCGCAGACTCGCCATCATGGACTCGCCCTCACGGATCCTCCCGCCGGGGACTCCACGTTCAACGACACTCTCGTCGCGAACTCGCCACGCTACCGGCAAAACACCGCGTCAACATCGCCATAGAGCGACCTCCGTCCGCTGCGTCGACCCCGTGTCCACAACGTCGACATTGCCATAGCGCGACCTCCGTCCGCCGCGTCAGCCCCATGTCCGCCGCGTCGACATCGCCATCGCGCGACCTCCGTCCGCAGCGTCGACCCTGTGTCCGCCGCGTCAACATCGCCATAGTGCAACCTCCATCCGCCACGTCGATCCCGTGTTCGCCGCGTTGACATCGCCATAGCGCGACCTCCGTCCGCCGCGTCGACCCCATGTCCGCCGCGTCGACTTTCCCAAAGTGCGACCTCCGTCCGCCGCGTCGACCCCATGTCCGCCGCGTCGACTTCGCCATGGTACCGGCTAAACACCGCGCGACCTCCATCCGCCGCGTCGACCCCGTGTCCTCCGCGTCGACTTTGCCAAAGCGCGACCATACGTCCGCCGCGTTGACCCCGTGTCCGCCGCGTCGACTTCGCCAAAGCGCGACCATACATCCGCTGCATCAACCCCGTGTCCGCCGCGTCGACTTCGCCATGGTACCGGCTAAACGCCACGCGACCTCCATCCGCCGCATCGACCCCGTGTCCGCCGCGTCGACTTCGCCAAAGCGCGACCATACATCCTCCGCGATGACCTCGTGTTCACCGCGTCGACTTCGCCAAAGTGCGACCATACGTCCGCTGCGTCAACTCTTTCCGGCTACGTCGAATGCGTATGCCGCACTTACAAAGGGACCTTCATCGTCCAAGTCGCCAGAGAGGGTCGCATGCCACGCTGCATGGATTCACCACTGGGTGTCTCTTCCCTCCGAGAAAAATCAATTCGCCTTTGTCAAACTTTGAAAGAGCGACTGGCAATGGCCAAGTAGTGCAGACGAGGACTCGCAAACCGAGCCTCGGGTCGTCCACGAAAAACGCTAACCGAGAGCCATCATTGGAGTCGCCTTGCTCGACTGCCTTCCGGGCCAAGACAAACAACAGTGCTACACAAACAACACCATGTCCTCCTCAACCTTAGACAATGTGACTCGTATGGCCAAGTACTACGGATGAGGACTCGCAAACCGAGTCTCAGATCTTCCAGGAAGAACGCTAAGCCGAGAGCCATCTTTGGAGTCGCCATGCAACAGGCCCCCCGGGCCAAGATGAGAGACTCGCTAACAAAAACAGCCCAATCAACGTCATCGCAGACTCGCAATCATCACGGACTCGCCACACTCGAGAAATCTCCCACGCGGACTCGCCATGCTCGGAAACAACCACTACTATTTTCAGAATATGCATCTCTAAAGAGTCTCAAGTCGCCTCTACAAGCCAACTCGAGCCTCGGGGACTACTCCTAGGCATACTGCGTGTGCACGTGGTTCCACGACCGCGGCTCGCCACGCTCGGGGACTCGCCACCACGGATTCGCCCTCGCGTACTCAACACGCTCGAGGACTCGCCGCCGCGGACTCGCCCTCGCGTACTCAACACGCTCGGGGACTCGCCACCGCGGACTCGCCCTCGCGTACTCAACACGCTCGGGGACTCGCCACCACGGACTCGCCCTCGCGTACTCAACACGCTCGGGGACTCGCCACCACGGACCCGCCCTCGTGTACTCAACACGCTCAGGGACTCACAATCACGGACTCGCCCTCGCGTACTCAACACACTCGGGGACTCGCCACCACGGACTCGCCGTTGCGTACTCACCATGCTCGGGGACTCGCCATCGCGTACTCAACACGCTCGGGGACTCACCACCGCGGACTCGCCCTCGTGTACTCAACACGCTCGGGGACTCGCCACCGTGGACTCGCACTCGCGCACTCAACACGCTCGGGGACTCGCCACCGCGGACTCGCCCTCGCGTACTTAACACGCTCGGGGACTCGCCACCGCGGACTCGCCCTCGGGTACTCAACACGCTCGGGGACTCGCCACCGCGGACTCGCCCTCGCGTACTCAACACGCTCGGGGACTCGCCACCGCGGACTCGCCCTCACGTACTCAACACGCTCGGGGACTCGCCACCACGGACCCGCCCTCGTGTACTCAACACGCTCAGGGACTCACCATCGTGGACTCGCCCTCGCGTACTCAACACGCTTGAGGACTCACCACCGCGGACTCGCCGTCGCGTACTCACCATGCTCGGGGACTCGCCCTCGCGTACTCAACACGCTCGGGGACTCACCACCGCGGACTCGCCCTCGTGTACTCAACATGCTCGGGGACTCGCCACCGCGGGCTCGCACTCGCCCACTCAACACGCTCAGGGACTCGCCACCGCGGACTCACCCTCGCGTACTTAACACGCTCGGGGACTCGCCACCGCGGACTCGCCCTCGTGTACTCAACACGCTCGGGGACTCGCCACCGCGGACTCGCACTCGCGCACTCAACACGCTCGGGGACTCGCCACCGTGGACTCGCCCTTGTGTACTTAACACGCTCGGGGACTCGCCACCGCGGACTCGCTCTCGTGTACCCAACACGCTCGGGGACTCGCCACCGCGGACTCGCACTCACGCACTCAACACGCTCGGGGACTCACCACCGCGGACTCGCCCTCACGTACTCAACACGCTCGGGGACTCGCCCCTCGTGGACCTGTCTCGCGTATTCCCTTACACCGACTTGGTGACTTCACCATCAATGATTTGGTTGCCTCCACGTCCTCTAGGATAGCAAGTTGACAAGGCGCCGACCAAACTTCTCCAAGGGACGACTCCGTCCAATGGCGACTTGCCCGATGCGTCAACTCGCCATGGTGATTGGGCTACTTCATGAGCTATTTCTCTGTTTCAGGAGCTCGCCAAGGACTCACCATCGACTCCACCCTCGAATCCCCTGCGCCGATTCGGCGGCTTGAAGTCATCGCCGAGTCCCTGACGTGCTCGGGGACTACTGATGGGGGAATACCAATCGGGGTATACCCATGAAGCGGATTCGCTAGATGGATCGAGCCGACTGAAGCCAAGCCTAGAGCGGGTCGACTCGTTGTATACGATGACTGACACATACTGGACCCAGACGCCACGCCGACTAAAGGCCCAAGACGGCGACTCCAATAAAAGGCCCACTAGCACTTGTAAACCCTAACTGGCTGCATATATAAAGCCACCAGGGGAACCCCTAAAAATCATCTCTCACATTATATTAGATCTAGTCTCTCTCTCCGCCTCCGGCGACTCCATTGTAAACCAATCTATGCACATATACTGGATTGATAGCAGGATGTAGCGATCCTCCACCCAGGAGGCGACCTGGGTACATCGTGTGCCAATCTCGCTCCCGGATTCTCCTACATCGCCTTGCCCTTTCCTCTATGTAAGCTACCCTGTAGCATCTGCCGTGGTCAATTCCACGACAAACTCTGTAGGTCTCCGACCGTACAGGGCCTCTGGTATGTGCCTTTGAAATTCCGAAAGAACGCACTTTGCATGTCATACCAGTTGTAGATGGTGTTCTCCGGAAGTTCATTGAGCCATGATCAGGCCGTCTTCCACAACATAAGTGGGAGATATCAGGTTGCGACCAGGCTGTTTCCGCCTTTGGCGATGCAGCAAGCTTGGAAAAAATCCTGTAGCCAAGTATTTGGCCGAGCTATGCCGTCGTAGGCCTGAATATGTCTTGAAATAGCGAATCCTTGCGGGAATCTTGTAACTCTTATGCGTGGTCTGAAGCATTTTGGGCCCACATATATGTTATCGTTTTCATAGCGCCACGCCTATATATTGGAGTTAATCCTGTGCCTTGCGTCATTTGGGGATAAAGATCGTCCCAAATGACGGCTATGGCTGCGGTGCCTTGGAGCCGGACTTCGGCTTCTGCCACCACCTCCTCCACCACGACGCCCTCCTTGGCCTCCTTGGGAGCCGTTGTGATGGCTACTTGGCGGAGAGCGTGGAGCAACTGGGTTATTTTCGGCTGATCGCTGGCCTCCATCCGGAGCGTCATTATTCCGGTTCTAGGGAGGGTCTTCATGGTGACGAGCCCCCTGCCGGCTTGACTCGGCGTGGTTTCCGTCGTTCCTTCGTCCGTTACTCCCACCATGGTAGGGCTCAGCCGGACGGTTTGTAGGTCTAGGAGGTGGCATCCTTTGATGGTCCTCCTCCCGACATTTCTCTTTGTCTTCTCCCCTACGATCGTTCGACTCTCATCGGGGAGGGTTTCTCGGATACAATGCAGCAATTGATTCTTGATCGGCGGCTGGACCGACATTGCGCCAGTCACGTGCATCTCTGTGATGCTATCCTGATGATCTGGTTCTAGAGTAGTTGTCTTCCCGTATGTCGGAACGGTGATGCTGTTCCGGAACACACTGGGGCCTTATATCATTCCAGGCTGAGTCCGTGTGACATTGGTCGGATTTAGAGACCAGTTTTCTACTTCCGGATTTCACAGCCCTTTGTTGTTCCAGACCCTTGGTGAGTAGCTTAATGTCCAATCGAACCTGCTCTGGGCCTGGATTATTCGACAGGATATCTTGTGCTGCAACAGTGTTCTATACCGATATTGGATACACCAGATCTCCTTTGCTGTCGAGACGAGGCATCCCTGGGTCTCCTTCGAAGAGAACCTTGTGTACTTCTAGGAATTGATCGTCACGTGTGTGACGTTTCCGGGTCGACTGATACTGCCGAGAGATGTACTTCTCCGCAGTTTCCATGCGTTTCTTCTCCTCCTCGATGTTTTTGGCTTCATCCAAGAGTTGTTGACGACGCGCTTCTAGGGCCTGGGCCCTTTCGTCCAGTTCTTCGGCAGTAAGTTCTGCAGCTATAGGGATAGGTGTGGTTAATGCAACATCGATGAGTTTACGCGCACCTTCAGTGATCACTTGTCCATCCACTTACTCTTCTTTGGGCTCGTCTGGGATAAGTGCTCCATCCGAGTCTTCCTCGTATTCCTCGACAATCACTTCCTCTAGCAGAAGGTCTTTTTCGGGGTCTCGTTATTCTTGTTCTTCTTCTTTGCCTTCTTGGCAACGCCGGTAGGAAAGACGGCTTTGGGTCCATTTCCCGGAGTCAAGCTCTGATCGATACTTTCGGACATCTGGACCTCGGGATTATCTCTGATTTTCATGTCATCTTGCGCTTTGGGAGAGTTTCCCCGGATCCTTCATCCATGGCTTCTTCTTCCTCTGTGACTTTGGAGTTACACTCCTCTTCATATTCCGTGGAGAACTTATGGAAATCTGCTGAGGTCATCGATTCATCCGAGGATGTGGGTACGTCGGCGTTTGTTCCGATCGCCTCCAGAACTGAGTCGGTGTTTTCTCCAGCATCGGCAGGGCCGGATCCAGATCCAACATATCCGACGAAGTGTGTTGCGCCCCTCCTAAGATAACTGCGGTCTTCATAGTAGGCTTCGTCGTCTCGAGGATTTCATCTACGCCTGAGTTTTGCATCATCATGCGCCTTAGTGTGTATCTTAGGAAAGGCCTGTCTGTTCCAGCGTCATTAGAGCCGGAACCAACGTTGTTGTTATGCTCCTCCTGGATTTCGACTTCGGCGGGTGGGTCGATCTAGGATTCCATCTCTCCAGGGAGATCCGCTCCAGAATCAACTTGGACCACTAGGTCTGCTTCAGGCTCAGATTTCTCCATTGTCTCCGCAACTAGTGCGGGCTGGATGGGATTAGGGTTTTCTGAGATCCGGAACTCTGCCGCCTCCGCAGACAAAGGGGATCCAGAAATTTCTTCTGCATCTATCGTCACCGCTAGGGTGGGTGGGGCAGGTTCAGCAAAGCCGATGTAAACATCGATCTCGCCAAAAGACATGATGGTGTAGGTAGTCAGAGCCTCCCTAGCTGGAATCCAGGTCTCGTCGAGAACGATGAGAGGGACGTCGCTGGCGTAGAGGATGCGACCGACGGCGATAGTCTCGCCGATTCCGATTCTTCTAGATTCTGCTCGGAACGTAGATCCAAAGCTCACTTGCCCCACTGTGGGAACCAACTATCGTCGGATTGATGATAAGTCCGCCATGAGGGGGTCCTTGAGGCGTACGGAAGAGAGGGGTGTGATACGTACGGTGTTCCGGGACGGTAAGCACACAAGTTTACCCCGGTTCGAATCCGCCGGCTTTGGACGGACCCTACTCCTACTAGCAATCCAGTAGTACGGTAGAGCCAGAATATGGGTTACAAGGGTTCGCCTGTGCGAGTTGAGATTGTGATTGTAAGGTGTTGCCCTAAAGGCTCTTCCTAGGACGGCTTATATAGATATCCGGCCTAGGGTTTACTAGAGAGACCTATCCAGCTACGTATAAGAGTCGGTTAAGAAGTACATCTAGAACTACAAGTAACACTATGGGCCTATGTCGATAAGTCTTCTGGGCCTTCCCGTAGCTGGACTGGACTCTGTCTTTTCTCCCTGACGGGGCCGCCCGTGAAGCAAAGCTCTAACCCAAAGTGGGCCACCCTGGTCAGCGAGGAACTGTGAGGATACCCGGAAAGTATATCCCCAACAGTGCGTTCTTTTCACAGACCTCATATGGATCCACCAGAGTTCATTGCATGTGTGTTCTCTTCAGATACCACATATGGATCCACCAGTGTCGTTTCATGTCTGTTCTTTTCACAGACCACAAATGGATCCACCAGAGTTCATTGCATGTGTGTTCTTTTTATTAACAACAAATAGAGTGATTGCATGTGTGTTATTTTCATTAACCACATATGGATCCACCAGTGTCATTGCATGTGTGTTCTTCTCACAGACCATATCTAGAGTCACTGGATGTATGTTCTTTTCACAAACCACATATGGATCCACCAGTGTCATTGAAATGTGTGTTCTTTTCAGAGACCACATATGTATCCACTAGTGTCATTGCATGTGGATCCACCAGAGAACATTGCATGTGTGTTCTTTTCACAATCCACATATGGATCCACCAGTGTCATTGCATGTGTCTTCTTTTTATTGACCACATCTAGAGTCAATGCATGTGTGTTCTTTTTAGAGACCACATATGGAACCACCATTGTCATTTGAATGTGTATTCTTTCATTAACCACATCTAGACTCACTGGATGTATGTTCTTTTCACAGACCTCATATGGATCCACCACTGTCATTGCATGTGTGTTCTTTTCATAGACCACATATGGATCCACCAGTGACATTGCATGTCTGTTCTTTTCACAAACCACATATGGATCCACCAGAGTTCATTACATGTGTGTTGTTTTCATTAACAACAACTAGAGTCATTGCATGCGTGTTATTTTCATTAACAACATATGGATCCACCAGTGTCATTGCATGTGAGTTCTTCTCATTAACCATAACTACAGTCACTGGATGTATGTTGTTTTCACAAACCACATATGGATCCACCAGTGTCATTGTAACCTTAGTTCTTTTCAGATACCACATATGGATCCCCGAGTGTCATTGCATATGGATCCACCAGAGTTCATTGCATGTGTGGTCCTTTCACAATCCACATATGGATCCACCAGTGTCATTGCATGTGAGTTCTTTTCATTGACCACAGCTAGAGTCATTGCATGTGTGTTCTTTTCAGAGACCACATATGGAACCACCATTGTCATTGGAATGTGTATTCTTTCATTAACCACAGCTAGAGTCACTGTATGTATGTTCTTTTCACAAACCTCATATGGATCCACCAGAGTTCATTGCATATGTGTTCTCTTCAGAGACCACATATGTGCCACCAGTGTCTTTTCATGTCTATAATTTTCATAGACCACATATGGATCCACCAGAGTTCATTGCATGTGTGTTCTCTTCACAGACCACATATGGATCCACTAGTGTCATTGCATGTGTGTTCCTTTCACAGACCACATATGGATCCACCAGTGTCATGGCATGTCTGTTCTTTTCACAAACCACTTACGGATCCAGCAATGTCATTGCATGTGTGTTGTTTTCATTAACAACAACTATATTCATTGCATGTTTTTTTCATTTACCACATATGGATCCACCAGTGTCATTGCATGTGTGTTATTCTCACAGACCACAGCTAGAGTCACTGGATGTATGTTCTTTTTACTAACCGCATATGGACCCACCAGTGTCATTGAAATGTGTGTTCTTTTCAGATACCACATATGGATCCACCAGTGTCATTCCATATGGAGCCAGCAGAGTTCATTGCATGTGTGTTCTTTTCACAATCCACATATAGATCCACCAGTGTCATTGCATGTGCGTTCTTTCCATTGACCAGAGCTAGAGTCATTGCATGTCTATTCTTTTCACAGACCACATATGGAACCACCATTGTCATTGAAATGTGTATTCGTTCATTAACCACATCTAGAGTCATTTCATGTCTATTCTTTTCACAGACCACATATGTATCCACCATAGTTCATTGCATCTGTGTTCTCTTCACATACCACAGATGTATCCACTAGTGTCATTGCATGTTTGTTCTTTCCACAAACCACATATGGATCCACCAGTGACATTGCATGTCTATTATTTTCACAGACCACATATGGATCCACCAGTGTCATTGCATGTATGTTGTTTTCATTGAGAACAACTAGAGTCATTGCATGTGTGTTATTTTCATTAAAGACATATGGATCCACAAGTGGCATTGCATGTGTGTTCTTCTCATTAACCAAAACTAGAGTCACTGGATGTATGTTCTTTTCACAAACCACATATGGATCCACAAGTGTCATTGAAATGTGTGTTTTTTCAGAGACCACATATGGATCCACCAGTGTCATTGCATGTGGATCCACCAGAGTTCATTGCATGTGTCTTCTTTTAACAGTCCACATATGGATCCACAAGTGTCAGTGCATGTGTGTTCTTTTTATTGACCACAACTAGAGTCATTGCATGTCTGTTCTTTTCGCAGACCGCATATGGAACAACCATTGTCATTGGAATGTGTATTCTTTCATTAACCACATCTAGAGTCATGTCATGTCTATTATTTTCATAGACCACATATGGATCCACCAGAGTTCATTGCATGTGTGTTCTCTTCACAGACCACATATGGATCCACCCGTGTTATTGCATGTGTGTTCTCTTCACAGACCACATATGGATCCACCAGTGTTATTGCATGTGTGTTCTTTTCACAGACCACATATGGATCCACTACTGTCATTGCATGTCTGTTCTTTTCACAGACCACATATTGATCCACTAGAGTTCATTGCATGTGTGTTATTTTTATTAACAACAACTAGAGTCATTGCATGTGTGTTATTTTCATTAACCACATATGGATCCACCAATGTCATTGCATGTGTGTTCTTCTCACAGACCACAGCTAGAGTCACTGGATGTATGTTCTTTTGACAAAGCACATATGGATCCACCAGTGTCATTGAAATGTGTGTTCTTTTCAGACACCACATATGGATCCACCAGTGTCATTGCATATGGATCCACCATAGTTCATTGCATGTGTGTTCTCTTCACAATCCACATATGGATCCACCAGTGTCATTGCATTTGTATTCTTTTCATTGACCACATCTCGAGTCATTGCATGTGTGTTCTTTTCAGAGACCACATATGGAACCACCATTAACATTGGAATGTGTATTATTTCATTAACCACAACTAGAGTCACTGGATGTATGTTCTTTTCACAGACCTCATATGGATCCACCAGAGTTCATTGCATGTGTGTTATCTTCACAAACCACATATGGATCCACTACTGTCATTGCATGTGTGTTCTTTTCACAGACCACATATGGATCCACCAGTGCCATTGCATGTCTGTTCTTTTCACAAAGCACATATGGATCCATTAGAGTTCATTGCATGTGTGTTGTTTTTATTAACAACAACTAGAGTCATTGCATGTGTGTTATTTTCATTAACCACATATGGATCCACCAGTGTCATTGCATGTGAGTTCTTCTCATTAACCACAGCTAGAGTCACTGGATATATGTTCTTTTCACGAACCACATATGGATCCACCAGTGTCATTGAAACCTTAGTTCTTTTGAGAGACCACATATGGATCCACGAGTATCATTGCATATGGATCCACCAGACTTCATTGCATGTGTGTTGTTTTCACAATCCACATATGGATCCACCAGTGTCATTGCATGTGTGTTCTTTTCATTGACCACAGCTTGAGTCATTGCATGTGTGTTCTTTTCAGAGACCACATATGGAACCACCATTGTCAGTGGAATGTATATTCTTTCATTAACCACAGCTAGAGTCATTGTATGTATGTTCTTTTCACAGACCTCATATGGATCCACCAGAGTTCATTGCATGTGTGTTCTCTTCAGATACCACATATGGATCCACCAGTGTCATTTCATGTCTATTCTTTTCACAGACCACATATGGATCCACCAGAGTTCATTGCATGTGTGTTCTCTTCACAGACCACATATGGATCCACTAGTGTCATTGCATGTGTGTTCTTCTCACAGACCACATATGGATCCACCAGGGTCATTGCATGTCTGTTCTTTTCACAAACCACATATAGATCCACCAGTGTCATTGCATGTGTGTTGTTTTCATAGACCATAGATAGAGTCACTAGATGTATGTTTGATGACCCACAAGTATAGGGGGTGTATCGCAGTATTTTTGATAAGTAAGAGTGTCGAACCCAACGAGGAGCAGAAGGTGCTGGCTAGTGGTATGGATCCGGAATTCTCTGCAAATACTTAGCAAACGGATTTTTAGGGGTTTTCGATAAAGCAAGTAAACAAGGTACGAGTAAATAAAAGACAGTAGGAATAAATGCAGCAAGTGGCCCAATCCTTTATACAGCAAAGGACAAGCCGGTTGTATTACTTAAGATGACCAAACGTTCTCGAGGACACATGGGAAGACTGTCAAGTGCTTTCGCTTCATATAGTTGATTAATCTTATTTAGCTTGCTAAGTGTTGTGTGGGTGAACCTGTGCTAATGTACCGACCTTCCTAGGAATAATACATACTTGTGATTATACCCCTTGCAAACATCCGTAAGTACAAGAAAGTAATTAAGGTAGAAACCTAACCACAGCCTTAAACTCTAAGACCCTTACGTCCCTTGTGCAATGGTTTCCTAACGGGGGTTCAGGTTTCTGTCACTCCGGCAACCCCTACGATTAGTAGCCAAATACACAATGCATTCCCCTAGGCCCATATAGGTGAAGTATCATGTAGTCGACGTTCACATGACACCACTAGAAGAAGTACACCACAACTTAAATATCAAACTATTGAATCTTTCTCAACAGAACTCCACTACTAATAACATGACTTCTCCCATGTCCTCAAGAACAAAACAAACTACTCACAAGACATCATATGGATCATGATCAAAGATGGAATAATGACATATAACAATCTGAACATAAACAATAATTCAATGGTTCACTCAATAGCATCAACTACAAAGAGTAATCAACACCGGGAAAGTTTCCCCTATGAACTAGTTTAATTTGGAAGGTAGATAAAACAAGAATTTACTTGGAATAGCAATAATGCTTCTAGGTAGGTATGGTGGACTCAAATGGCATGGGTTTGGTTTTAAGGAGTGGATGCACGAGAAGAATTCCCTCTCAGTACGGGTTTTTGGCTAGCTAGGCTGGGTAGCAAGTACAAGAGTTGAAGGAAACAAACAAACACATAAGTGATAGAAACAAACATGCAATCTTCCTTGGAAGCACAAAAGATCTTAACTAGAGAATACTAGACTTATGAGCAAATCAAGAAAGAAAGATGATGAAATTATTTTTCTTTAGAGTACTTCTATCTTTTTATTCAACTCTCAAAAATAGTGTTGCTACTGGCCGAGCCAGGTTTGCCAAAACCAACTAAATTAACTCAATGATCCTAGAGTGACACCAATACTAACAACAAGATCAATCATATAACCATGAATTGAAAACTAGTATAAGCTATGCAAAAGAGTGAATGATAGAACTTCTCATTAATATTCCATAACGGTAACTTACACCAAGGGATACATATCTAACGAGAGAGGGGACACTTCCATAATGCAAACCATCCTACATAATAACTTCTCTATTCATGATATGACTCTACTAAGAAGGTAAAAAGATAGAAGATAGTGATGTGATACCGCGGCACTCCCCCGAGCTTGGAACAAACCAAGGGGATGCCAAACCTGATGACGAATTACTCCTTTGGTGGTGATGGTAATATCTCATCTTCGTCCGACTTCCAAGGTAAGGGATTCCCATTAACAAAGGACATCGTGGTTTCCAGCATCTGGAAACTTGCAGCAGCACTTATGCGTTTAAACCTAACTTCATACTCATAGTTTTGATTTTGAATGTCATAGAACTGTGCTTGCAGTTCGTTGGTTGTTTGGCGGAGTGAGAGAACTTCATCCGTGAGTTCAACAGTCTCCTTTTGGTGCTCAGCGATGAGTTCGGAACAAATCTTATGGATGATAACCACTTCGCGCTCCGTGATCTTCTTATACCTAAAGACTTCTTGCTCCAGTGCTTCCATCCTGTCCTCCAGACTTCCTTCACCTTTAGGGCCTCGAACCTCTTTTATCCGGAGTTCCCCATCTTCAAGCAACAACTCCTTGGGATGAATCTTCAACTCTCTCATGTAAGGGTTGATGATATCCTCTAAAGAATCTTCCTTGGATGGTCCAGAGGAAGACATTGTAGCTCCAAATCTGGGACTCTACCTGTCAGAAACAGATCGAAATGAAAACACAACGAAAACACGATATACGAACCTCGGGACATCTCCGGGATTATATATTACGAAGTTTCATTACGAAAGGAAGGTACTGAGAGAAAACGAGTCGGAGGCGGAGTCCGGGGTGGACTCACCACCTGGTGTCGCGGCCAGGGGTGGGCCCGCGCCACAGGGTGGTGTGAGCCACCCTGGCTCCATTTCCGTCCCTTTTTCGCTTTGTAGCTTTCCTTATTGACTGAAAACTGCAAAAATATAGTTGGATAGTATTTTCGTGGAACTTTTCTTACCAGAACTGTTACCTATTTGAAAACAGACTCTGCAGGTCTCTAAATTTGGTATGTAGTAGATTCTTTCGGAGTCATCACTTGAATAACATCAATATCTTCATCTTCATACACTTATTTCTTGAGTCATAAAACCCTTCTCTTCCTTATTACACCATTATCTCCACTTCCTAGAAATTTCTTTCACACAAAACTTCACACAGTTCTCATTAGCAAAATTAGTATAAGTGAAGTGATAAAACCTTTGAGTTCAACTTTCAACTGAAAACCATCAAAACATAAGCTACTGTAGAAAATCCTTCCAAAAACCCAAAAAAAATTCAAAAAGGAAATCGAATAAAGAAGCAAATGCAAGAGTGGCAAAATCTGTCAAAACAGACCAACAGGTAAAGATCAATTTTTTCGAAAATCGTCTGTTGCTCAAATAAAAAAGTGCAAAACTAACGAAAGTTAAATAACAACCTGGGGCAGAAGCAAGAAAAATTACAGCTCAATTCGACATACATAGATCTCTCACGAATTTTTACGGTGAAGCACAAAAATCTGTTTCGGGACAGCAACTTACCCAAATCTTACTTCTCTCTCATTAGAGGTTGATCTTGACAGAAGAACCAAACAAAACGGATAAGGAGAGGTTATTACCAAAGTAATAACTTCCAAGACTCAAAGAAACAAAAACAAACTGAAAGCAAAAACAAATTGGGTTGTCTCCCAAAAAGCTCTTTCTTTATAGGCATTAAGATGGGCATGACAATTTTGAAGATGCTCACTCAGGAATATGAATTGAGGTGAAAGAGAGCATTAAGAAGCAAAAACACACACACATTTAAGTCTAATCCCCTTCCTATGCAAAGGAATTTTGTAAACAAACAAGTAGTTGAAACTAGAGGCTACTTGCATAGGAAGGCAAAAGAAGTGCAACATAAAAACTTTCAGCATAAAACGAGGAAACTTGATATTATTGAGATGCATAAGAACACTTTTCCCTCTCTCATAGTAACTTTCAGTATCATGCATAAACTTAACAATATAGCTATCACAAGGACCATCGTAACATTGATCACTTATTCTAACAGAAAACACAGGAATACTAGCTCTCATAACACTACTTTGTGAAACAATATTAGAGGTATCCTTACAAAGGATAGTGTGTCCCTCTTTTTAATATTTAGTAACAAAGTCTTTCACATTTGCGATTGTGGGTTCATCAACCAATTGTTTATCAGGTTCAACAGCTTTACTTGTACTTTCATTAACCATACTAGCTATCATAGAATGTTCCTTCATCTTAACTGGGGAAGGCATTTTCTCAATATAAGGTTCAAGTAAGAAATGATTAGTAGTATAAACTTCAGTATTTCTTGTAGGAACACTCTTAGCAATATCTTTATAAGGTTCATGATACTTATTCCACTTATTTTAGGCACTTCAATATAGGAAGCAAAAGCCTTAAAATAAGAAGCAATAGCTTGAGAGTAGACCATAAGCATTTTTAATATTTTGAAAGTCATCAGTTCCCATAAAAGATTCAATGCATTCATCATCATAATTTATACCTGACTTTCTACCTTTGTCATTCTCCCAACCTTCAGCATTGTCTTGAATACAGTCTAGAAGATACCATTTAGCTACTTCTTCCATGCGTGTGAATGATCCAGCACAAGAAGCATCCAATAAATCTTTATCATGAAGAGGGAGCCTTGCATAAAAGTTATTGATAATAATATTGTTGGGGACCTCATGAATGGGACATTTGAGCATTAGTAACTTCAATATCCCCTAAGCTTGAGCTGTACTCTCTCCATCAAGAGGCCAAAAGTTGTATATTTGATTCCGATCTTTATGAATCTCACTAGGAGGATAAAACTTTGAATAAAAGAGAGGCACTATTTCCTCCCATTCTAGAGCTTGACCATTCTTCAGCAGCTTATACCATTCCTCAGCTCTTCCTTTCAGTGATAATGAGAATAACTTCTTCTTAACTTGATCTGTAGTAATACCTGCACACTTGAACAACCCGCATAATTCGTGTATAAAGAGTAAATGATCACCGGGATGGACAGTTCCATCCCCAACATAGTAGTTATCCATAACACGATCAATAATTCTTGTAGGTATTTTGAAAGCATCATTCTCAGCAGGTGGTGGTTTATCTACTACCTTAGCAGTGGTAGTAGCATTCCCAAATAAGAAACGCAGTGAATTATCCATAATGAAAATAAAGCAACTAGCAGAAGTAAACAATACTCACAGTAGAAGTTTCCTTTACTAGTTCCACTCTCCAACATCGCTTCACTCCCCGGAAACGGCGCTAGAAAATCGTCTTGATGACCCATAAGTATAGGGGGTGTATCACAGTATTTTCGATAAGTAAGAGTGTCGAACCCAACGAGGAGCAGAAGGTGCTAGCTAGTGGTATGGATCAGGAATTCTCTGCAAATACTAAGCAAACAAATTTTTAGGGGTTTTCGATAAAGCAAGTAAACAAGGTACGATTAAATAAAAGACAGTAGGAATAAATGCAGCAAGTGGCCCAATCCTTTATACAGCAAAGGACAAGCCGGTTGTATTACTTAAGATGACCAAACATTCTCGAGGACACATGGGAAGACTGTCAAGTGCTTTCGCTTCATATAGTTGATTAATCTTCTTTAGCTTTCTAAGTGTTGTGTGGGTGAACCTGTGCTAATGTACCGACCTTCCTAGGACTAATACATACTTGTGATTATACCCCTTGCAAACATCCGTAAGTACAAGAAAGTAATTAAGGTAGAAACCTAACCACAGCTTTAAACTCTAAGACCCTTATGTCCCTTGTGCAATGGTTTCCTAACGGGGGTTCAGGTTTCTGTCACTCCGGCAACCCCTACGATTAGTAGCCAAATACACAATGCATTCCCCTAGGCCCATATAGGTGAAGTATCATGTAGTCGACGTTCACATGACACCACTAGAAGAAGTACACCACAACTTAAATATCAAACTATTGAATCTTTCTCAACAGAACTCCACTACTAATAACATGACTTCTCCCATGTCCTCAAGAACAAAACAAACTACTCACAAGACATCATATGGATCATGATCAAAGATGGAATAATGACATATAACAATCTGAACATAAACAATAATTCAATGGTTCAGTCAATAGCATCAACTACAAAGAGTAATCAACACCGGGAAAGTTTCCCCTATGAACTATGCAAGATTCAACACAACTGTTACATCAATATGGAGATGGTGATGATGGTGCTGATGGTGATGATGGTGGTGATGATGATGATGATCCCGATGAAGTCCACCTTGATGGTGGTGTTGATGGCGACGATCTCCCATCTCCGGGAAGGAATTCCCCTAGTAGAAATCTATCTGCCGGAGAGATCTTTCTCTCTCGGATTTTTCCGCCCCGCAGAGGCGGCATAATCTTTCTGTGGTCGCTCTCCGAGTCTTAGGGTTTCGGGAGGATAATATACGCTAGAGGGGAGTGCCAGGGGTGGACCAGGGTGGCCACACCACCTGGTGGTGCGGCATAGGCTGGCCCGCGCCAGGGGGTGGTGTGGGCCCCCTGTGGCCCATCTCCAGCCCCCCTTCTGGCTTCCTTCATCTTCTGGAAAAATAGGATTTTCCGTATATTTTCCTGGATTTTCTGATCTTCACGAATTTTGCCTCCAAACAGGACCTTTTCCATCAGAATCCTGACTACAGCGGTCCATGCTCCAAATGTCATCAACCATGCAAAAACAGATAAAATAACATAAGTATCACCTCTTAGTATGAAATATATCAATGAATAATAGTGAATTATGACATAGAATAGTGATGCAAAATGGATGTATCAATGTTCTTTTCACAAACCACAAATGGATCCACCAGTGTCATTAGAATGTGTGTTCTTTTCAGAGACCACATATGGATCCACCAGTGTCATTGCATATGGAGCCACTAGATTTCATTTCTTGTGTGTTCTTTTGACAATCCACATATGGATCCACCAGTGTTATTGCATGTGTGTTCTTTTCATTGACCACAGCTAAAGTCATTGCATGTGTGTTCTTTTCAGAGACCACATATGGAACCACCATTGTTATTGAAATGTGTATTCTTTCATTAACCACATCTAGAGTCATTTCATGTCTATTCTTTTCACGGACCACATATGGATCCACCAGAGTTCATTGCATGTGTGTTCTCTTCACATACCACATATGGATCCACCAGTGTCATTGCATCTGTGTTCTTTTCACAGACCACATATGGATCCACTAGTGTCATTGCATGTCTGTTCTTTTCACAGACCACATATGGATCCACCAGAGTTCATTGCATGTGTTTTCTTTTTATTAACAACAACTAGAGTCATAACATGTGTGTTATTTTCATTAACCACATATGGATCCACCAGTGTCATTGCATGTGTGTTCTTCTCATTAACCACAGCTAGTCATTGGATGTATGTTCTTTTCACAAACCACATATGGATCCACCAGTGTCATTGAAATGTGTGTTGTTTTCAGAGACCACATCTAGAGTCATTTCATGTCTACTATTTTCACATACCACATATGGATCCACCAGAGTTCATTGCATGTGTGTTCTGTTCAAATACCACATACGGATCCACCAGTGTCATTGCATGTGTGTTCGTTTCACAGACCACATATGGATCCACTAGTGTCATCGCATGTCTGTTCTTTTCACAGACCACATATGGATCCACCAGAGTTCATTGAATCTGTGTTCTTTTTATTAACAACAACTAGAGTCATAGCATGTGTGTTATTTTCATTAACCACATATGGATCCACTAGTTTCATTGCATGTGTGTTCTTCTCATTAACCACAGCTAGAGTCATTGGATGTATGTTCTTTTCACAAACCACATATGGATCCACCAGTGTCATTGAAACGTGTGTTCTTTTCAGAGACCACATATGGATCCACTAGTGTCATTGCATGTGGATCCACCAGAGTTCATTGCATGTGTGTTCTTTTCACAATCCACATATGGATCCACTAGTGTCATTGCATGTGTGTTCTTTTCATTGACCATAGCTAGAGTCATTGCATGTCTATTCTTTTCACAGACCACATATGGAACCACCATTGTCATTGAAATGTGTATTATTTCATTAACCACATATAGAGTCATTTCATGTCTATTCTTTTCACATACCACATATGGATCCACCAGTGTCATTCCATGTTTGTTCTTTTCATATAACACATATGGATCCACCAGTGACATTGCATGTATATTATTCTCACAAACCACATATCGATCCACCAGTGTTATTGCATGTGTGTTCTTTTTATGAACAACAACTAGAGTCATTGCATGTGTGTTATTTTCATTAACCACATAAGGATGCACCAGTGTCATTGCATGTGTGTTCTTCTCACAGACCACAGCTAGAGTCACTGGATGTATGTTCTTTTCACAAACCACATATGAGCCACCAGTGTCATTGAAATGTGTTTTTTCAGAGACCACATATGGATCCACCAGTGTCATTGCATATGGATCCACCAGAGTTCATTGCATGTGTGTTCTTTTCATAATCCACATATGGATCCACCAGTGTTATTGCATGTGTGTTCTTTTCACTGACCACAGCTAGAGTCATTGCATGTCTGTTTTTTTCACAGACCACATATGGAACCACCATTGTCATTGAAATGTGTATTCTTTTCAACGACAGCCATTGGCCACAAACAATCGGGACGTAGAGCTAACCAGCAATTGATCAAGGCTTCTAGAAGACCCGATCCCCGATTATTAGGCGTCGTTGGATCGGGGTGCATGGACGATAAGGATGTGCTTCATCAGGGCGATCCATGAGAAGTCTGTTATGCGAACGGATTGGCAGTGGCGACCACGCTGGGCCTACGTCCTTGCCCTTATCCCCTTAACTTTGGGGCCAAAGCTCAGATCGTATTCCTTCATCGCCATGGAGAGGGAGAGGCCCAAACTCAGCTTGCACGAGGTTCTGATGTTCGCCCACTATGACATACTCGCGCCGCCATTGGCGAGGCTTCCGACCGGCTTCGAGCTCAGCTACGCCGGGGTTCCTGCCGCGCCGCTCTTACGCGACAATGCGTTGGTGAGGCAGACCAAGGAGCACCGCCGCCAGCTGCCGGAGCGGAAGAGGGCAATGGCACGATACTCGTGCATGAGCGCGTACTAGCAAAAGCTGTTCAAGAAAGAGCGGGTTGCTTTGATTGAGCTGTGCGGAACCCACCGGCAGGAGATCCACCTGGATATGCGCAACCCCGAAGGGAGGCAGCGCTTCTGGGCAGTGCCTGGGCATACGACCTCCATCGTTATCGATGCGGTGCGCCGTGAAGAATCCATGAGGAGGAGGAACGCTGCCGGGAACGTCGACATCGATTCTGACATGGAGGAGGCTGGCAGCGACGCGGATAACGTTGTCGATGATGGAGACTACGGGAGCATCATAGTCGATTAGGGCCACTTAAGCATAAATTAAATCTATGAACGGTATCTTAATGCCCTCTTTGGATCTGGGTCACTTGAGTCATAGTCGATTATCGTCATAATCTATATATGTTGGCCATGTTTTAGTTGTCTCTGTCTTTGAAAGTAGTCGAAACTCGTCCGATCCTGAAAATAAAGTTCGCGTGTTCCTGGAATATCGGATGGGACAATACGCTGACTCTACTCCTAGCACTTGATGGCACAGCCATAATTTGGAGTGCGCCAGAGGAGAAGGGGTCGAGCGTGTTGTAATAGTGTACTACTCCTGTCCAGATATAACTGACTTAGCTTTTTTTAGATATTTAAATATATCTATACCCAAAACATGTCTAGATACATGTTTTAGGTTTCTCTGTCTTTCAAACTAATCAAAAGTCGTCAAATTCTGAACAAACAAAGTCATTGTGTTCACATCTGATGGGACAATACATTGACTCTGCTACTTGATGGCACATCCACAATTTTGGAGTGCGTCAGAGGAGATGGGAACTAGTAGCTACGTCCATACGCAGGTAAAAAATTAATGTAATAATATTTAAAAAATTGTAATCTGGTCCACATGACCCCATCACAGACACGTTGCACGCGCTAGATATAAATAAAGATGACACGACTAGTTTAGTTCCAATGATATAATTCAACATATGACGTTACTGTACCATCGTATTTCTGCTCCTCTTATTAGTCTGTTAGCCCACGCTGCAGTAAGCAACAGTTGATGAGGATAAAAAATGATAAAATTGCAAATAAAACAATTTTTAAGCTTACCTTTCATCTGGAGAATCGCACAAAGATGAAATTGGCAGGGATTTATTATTTCTCCTGCAGTTAGCCGAAAGATACTCAAGAACATCCTCAATCACCCCTGCAACTTCTTCATATTCTAATACACCTCTATTATTTTCCCTTTCCTCCCTGTTCCTCTTACCCTTTTGTTTCTTTTCACACCCTTTTCTCGCTGGCACCTCCACTTCTTCATAAATTGGCTGCTTACGTATGTTTTCCTTCGAGTGATCACCACCGTTTTTCTGCACCTGCTGCACTTCCTCAAGTTCTTCGTCTTCGCGCTGCTCTTTCTCAAGTTCTGGCTGAGAAGCATCATTTTCTGCCACCGGGGTGTGAACAGGGAAAAGATCATGTGTAACTGGGTTTTTTTGCACAACCTCTTGATATGGCCGAATCCACCACAACGTTTGCATTTCCTTTTCCTAGCTCCCATCCTTAACCTTTATCGGTGGAGGCTTCGATCCTTACCTTTCTAGGCCTCCTAGGTGGCCTCCTAAGAACTGGTGGTTGAAATTTGAACCCTGGATCGACAATCTCCCAATCATTTTCATCAGCCATAGGTGGTATGTTTTTTGCATAAGTTGCAGCAAACTTGTCCACGGAGAAATAGTTATCGACATAGTTCTCTATTTCAGCTCCGCTACCTCTACGCTTTAAGATGAATTACATTGCATGGTGACATGGCAGACCAATAATCTGCCACGGCCTGCATGAACAAGTCTTGTTTCCAATGTCTACAGTGTACCTTCGTTCACTTCCACGCTTGTATTCTGCATAAACCTCAGCCAATGTTCTGGAACTTCTGACCATCCTCATATTTATCGTTCTCATTACCCTGGTTCTTGCATTCAGTAACATAACCACCTTCGGAACTATTTTATGGCCTAAAAAAATTCTTGCACAAATTCTTTGCCTTAAATCTATCTTCACCATTATGCACTATCTTATTGCATCCAACATAATAACAATTCCAAGTGTCTTCATGCCTGAAATCTTATCATTGAAACTCTCTGCCAAATTATTGCAAACAAAATCCACCTTGCTTAACTCACCAAACTTTCTTGTGGCCCATAGCTTGGTGTGATGTTCTTCAAGGTATTTTTTCACCATTGGCACTACATACATGTTCTACAAGTAAGTAGCATGCATGCTTGGGGTGTATGTGTATGCTGATCGCCACAAGTCCTCTTCAAAGATCTTTCGTTTGAACTTCTTTGTGAAGTTAGTAGCACCAGTGTGAAGTTAGTAGCCGCATGCATTCCCTATGCTCAACCCCATGAAACACATCATTCTCAAGACCCTCGCATGCACCAGTGTGTATCACCAAGCCTTTAGGGTGACCAATTACTGCCCGTAGTCTCTGCATGAACCATGTCCAGCTTTCATTTTATTCACCCTCAAGAACAGCATAAGCTACGGGTAGAAGACAATTATGCGCGTCCAAAGGACAAGCAGAAGCAACATGTCCCCTGAACTTCCATGTTAAAGAAGTTGCGCCTATTGCCAAGTGTGGCTTGCAGCCATCTAGGAACCCCTTCCAGCATGCCTTCAGGCAGACAAAACATCTCCTGAATCATTTCTTATCTGCCTGCTTATACCCGACCCCCTCGAGACCTTTTCTCTTCCTTTCACGACCTCGTAATCAATGTCAACAACACTACCAGGTGATGTTTTCTCTACCTAAGCTTTGAAACTATACAACATGTGAAAACTGTCATTCCACTTGCCTTGAATGAAGTCTAGAGCCATCTCCTTCACATCAAAGACTCTGTGGTAAGGAATCAGAACATTAAACTTTTTGCTAATCTTTGATCTGGGTTCAGCAGGTCCAATGTTATGATCCCACCTCACCCAGTTAAGTACAATAGCAGCAATCCACTTGGTAGTCGCCGGTCTAATTTTATCACTTAAAGAAGTATTAGGGTAGTTGTGTTTCTTCGTCTTTACTTTGATCTGCATTCGATAAGAATCCAAATAATTCAAAGTTAATTATCAGAAGAATAAATATGAGAAAGACTGAAATTAAATGTAGCTATTGCACCTAAAATGGGTGTCCACCCCGCATTGGAGATGCATGCAATCTCCATTTACACACATTACTTTCCCTACAATGCACCCTAAATCTCTTTTGGTCGCTCTTTTCTATGATAAATTCGAACCCAACTCTGATTGCATAGGTTACAACTGCATATCTGCAGTCCTCCACATTCTCAAAGACAATCCCCTCATCAATTGTAGGATTGTCCCTGTCAAAGTGTATCACTGGCCTGTCCTCGTCTTCGTCGTTGTATCTACATCCCATTTCCACATCTTCACATTCCTCTTCCTCATTAGTCCCATAGTCAGGCTCAAAGTTCGAATCAACCAAATATTCCCTACTCTCCATCCTATCAGGGTCAGCAGCCACGTCTAGATATGCTTTCTCATCATCATCCGCACCGCCACACATTTCAGTGTCTTCATGCTCGCTTGAGAAAGCATCATGCTCAAGGACAAGCTGCACAGACGTCCTGAAGTTACCAACACATATCCTTGCCATCACCACGGGACTAGAAACGCTAATTGGGGTATGCAGAAAAGGAATCATAGTTCTTACCCTTCAATGTGGATGCATGGCACCTTCTCCGGGCTCCATACCTCCAAAGCTCTGCACCCCGCTTCCTCTTCCCCTGTTTCGTTCTCCATTGTGCTCTCTAGACTTGAATGAGATTCCATGCTCTCCAGCCGCACAGGACCCATCTCTGTTTTCTCAAACCTCGCAGGATCCATCTTCGAGCGGGATCCGGATCACCAGCGTTGTTGGGCGCCTGACCCAACGGCCGACTCTTGGTTTTCGTTTCCACATGTGCCTGGGAGGTGGACGGTGGCAAGGAGACATGGCATGGAGGAGAGGGGAGGGGACGTGAGGGGATGGCAGGGAGGGCAGGGTGGGAGGACGACGACCCAAGGGGAGGACTAGAGCGGTGCATGACCGAATGGAGTGGCGGCGACAGGAGCTGAGGTGCGGAGCGGAGCAGAGAGGAGCTGGTTGCGACAAAACATGGAAAATTGCACAATGATGTGTTGGTGGGCGACACCAGCCCTCGAACCTGGGATGCGCGTCGTCGAAGGTAGAGGAGGCGGGCCCACTAGTCAAAAAACATGCCATGTCATCATCCCCTGTTTCTGATGCCCTTTAAAAAAAGAAAACACGCCACATCGTCATCCCCTGTTTTTGATGGTGTTGCTACAATTCGACGGTACATAGAGGCATAGAAATAATATCGTATAAACACAAGGGCACAATCGTTAACATTTCTAAAATTAAACCCGGTCTCCTACCTATCCTGGTACATTGCCGGATGAGGTGGATAGCCATGACCGATCTTTTTAATACGTTCGCACTCTTATGCTGAGAAGGGAAATAAAGATTGAGAGGTTAATGCAACGAGTGTCGAATTATTACCCTCTAAGCAAATGGGAGATGATTATTTTCATGCGTGCCCGTAGTCCAAACCTACTATCAGTCTGTCACTCCCCATCTCCGACAAACCACAGTTCACCTTGCGCAGCTCCTCCATGCTGCACCACCTAGGGTAACATGGCCCCGCCTAAGCAGCTGCCGCCGCCTAAACTTGGGTATTTAGCCCCTCTAAGGCAGGCCATGAAGCTCTACTTCAAGGCCGGTCTCCCATTGCCCTGCCAGGCGGATGATTTCACTAAATGTGCTGAATAGACCGCGGCGGCAGTGCCAGCGTCGTCGGCGCCGGATGCGGCAAGCAGGGCCAAGAGAGCGACGTGGAGAAATCGCACGGCAGCATTACGACATGCTCCAGGCAGTCGGAATAAGGTACATATCAAATCGTTCATGAGAGCATGCCGCAGAGGGTACACACCCTCGAACAGGGCAGCGCCAAGGTCTAGGAACTCCCGCGTCCTTGCTTCGGCGCGGGCTACCTTACCGCAGTGGGGGAGGCTGGAACACGCCGTCTGCGGCAAAGACGCTCCATCCAATGCACCTTCGGAGGCAGTACCGTGGCGGAGACCAAGCGTCTACACTCAGCATGTTGGATTGTTCGACACCCGGAGCCAGCGGCTGGCATCAGCTCAGCACCGGAATTTAGGTTCCAGTTCACACGGACCTACGATCCCAAGAAGAAGATGCTAAATTTCAGTTTCGAAGAAATCATTGCGGCGACGCGGATGGTCCAGCTGAACCGGGACTGGCGCATGCAAAGCGGTCGTGCATGAACGATGCAGATTTCTTGTAGTTTGGCAGGAAGGGAATAGATCAGTTTGGGTTAAATGATCAAAGAACTTATGTCCTCTCAAGGCAATTGGCCAGCCAACTTTTCTGGTGGAGATCTGCAGTTTCTTCAGTGTAGAATAGTTAAGTTCAGACTGAAGAATGGCTTTTGTAGATGAAATGCTGACGAAATGTTCTATAAACTAGTAGGAAGTTTAGCCCACTTTTTTGCAGGTATAAGACCCATTTGTATGGAAGTACTACTGTTGTAAGCAAATAGTATCAAGTATCTATTTCCTTCAATTACCACTCGTGGTTAAATCCAGTTAACTGGCTTTTTTTTATCCCAAACTACAGATTTTGCGTCTGCTGTCTGTGCTGTAAACCATTTTTCCTTTGTCTTGTGTTGTCTGCAAAATGGTCTTGCAGTTCAATGAGTTACAAATCTAGCTACCTTGTACTTGAAGAGGAGATGGACTTCATTTTCCTGACATCCACATAATTGGCATTGCTCATTGCTAGACCACCCGCTTTTCATGAGGTTGTCCTTGGTTATTCACAGAAATTATAAAGCACGATGTTCAACTACATAGATTCAAACTATAACACACACACTACATCAAATTCATTACCCACACATACTACATCGATTCAAACTATTACACACACATACTACTTCAAATTCATTACGCACATGTACTACATCGATTAAAACTATTACACATTTTTAGTCGATGCTAACTTCTACGCTCTCCATACTACAAATTCATTAGCCACACATACCATGACAATTCACTAGAGCTCTGTCTTCACTCGAGGGAAATCAAAACCACCATCTTGTCCAAGCCTAGTTCCCCCACCGAAACTGTGTGTGCTGTCATGAAACGGTGGTGGTCCTGTGCCATCGATCCTTCTAGGCCAACACTGCAGGCGACGAGGATGCTTTCTGGCAGCCTCTTCAGGGCCCTGAAGGCCATGTACCAATTCCAGAACCTCCTCTAGGTGGATGATGATCGGGAGCTTTCAGCAAAGCTGTCGCCCTGGCCTGCTTGGAATCTGCACCTCGTACATCTTAGGAACGGCGTCATGATCTTTTAGCCATGCCTTTACCTCGATGACCCATCTGTCGCTCGGTGGCACGATTTCCACCAGCTCGCCGCCAAGGCTAGTGATGACCTGCTTGAGGGCCTCCGGCTCCCAAGCATCCAATGGGAGGCCGTCAAAGCCGAATTTGGAGAAGAAACAAAGCTGCCCCAAGCGATCGTCCCACCCATAGGCATGATGCCAACGCATGAAGCTCATTTTCTCCCCGTAACACTCGAAAGAACAGGAATAATGCAGAACGCACTCGGTGTCTGAGTTGTGCTCAAACCGGACGAAAAAATTGAATGGTGGCGCGCATACCTCAATCTTGACCTCATTTCGTTTGATCCCAAAATGAGACCTAAAAGCCGACAGCAACTTTGCCGGCGACATGACGGGACAGACACCTAGCACGGTGGCCATGGGAGCGTGGTCATCGAACTGATGTGCCAGGGCTACCATGCCTGGGGTGCGCGGCAGCACGCAACTGCCTGAGGCCGGTCACCATCCAGGATCACCGGACGGGATGCCCTCCGCCGTGCGAGAAGGACTAGCCAGAGGCGAGATATTAGCTCGGGGACGCGAAGCTCCGATACAGCGGACAATGCGACGACGACGACTGCGAGCTTCAATTAGAGGCATGGGAGGTTGACCGGACATGGCGGGGACGCAAATTAGAGCAAATGCGAGCTCCAATATGAGACGAGCAGCCGGAGCTGAGAAAATGTTATGGGGAGGGGAGCAGGGGAGAAGAGCAGAGCAGAGCAAAGAAATAAATCTGGTCCACTCAGGGATCTGATCCACGTAGGGGTAAACTAGTCCAAGACCGCAAAAGATAACGGGGAATACTGACAGGGTGGGCCAAGAAGAGTTGACCTAACGGCAGTATTTGAGTTCAACCGTTTTTCATCTAGTTCAAATGAACGTTTGGCCGTTAGATTTGTATTCACCCCCATTTGGCCCTTCTGGATAATTGGCAATTCTACTACGACCCCTCCGCGAGATTGATGACAACTCGGGTACCGGGATGCACTCGCCCGGAAAGTTTGGTACCGCAAACAAACAATCCCCCCCTTGGGGACCATCATATTCTTCAAACACCACACTACAAGATTCTATGACAATTCCAGAGAGCTTGTCATAGATTCTATAAGTGTGGTATTCGAGGCCATAACCAACAAAAATACCCTCTAAAGCTTTGGAACCAAATTTGGACAAACAAACTCCCTTAATGCGATAGAAACACTTACAACCGAATACCCGGAAGTATGAAACGTTGGGCTTGTTACTGGTAAGAATTTCATATGGAGTCTTGATCAATTCTTGGCGGAGGTAGAGACGGTTTGATGCATGGCATGCGGTGGAGATGGCTTCAGCCCAAAAATTGTATGGAGATTTAAATTTCGCCAACATGGTCCTTGCCATATCAATAAGAGTTCGGTTCTTCCTCTCAGCTACACCATTTTTTTGAGGGGTATATGAAGTGGAATATTGATGTTTTATCCCCTCATCAGTAAGAAATCCATTCAATGTGTAGTTCTTGAACTCGGTACCATTGTGACTTCTTATTGTTAACATAGGGACATTGTGTTGATGTTGAGCCATATTGATGAAGTCAATGAAGTTTTCATAGGTCTCACTTTTCAGCTTGAAGAAATATACCCACGTGTACCTTGAGTAGTCATCAACAATCAGTAAACAATATTTCTTCCCACCAAGGCTTGCATGAGATGGTGGACCAAAGATATCCACATGAAGGAGCTCCAAGATCCTCTTGGACTTGGTGTAGTTCTTTGGCTTGTGGGGAGAACCATTCATCTTTCCTTCAACAGACACCCTGCAAACACGACCTTTGGCAAATCAAACATTTTCTTTTAGTCCAACAATATGACCATCCTTGTGGAGACTTTGCAAAGTTCTCATGTTGACATGGGATAGAGGGCGATGCCATAGCCAACCCACATAGGCCTTTCCGAATAAGCACATCGCACTTGTAGTGGTTTTTCCCGAAAAGTCCACCACATACAAGTTATTTTTTACGTACCCAACAAAAGCGACCTTTAGAGACTTGCTCCACATGAGCATCATAATATCATTATCAATAAAGACGGCAAAGCCCATCTTTCCAAGAGCACGAACTTAAAGTAAATTATATCCAAGGGTCTCAACAAGCAGATATCCACGAGAGTAATGTCGTGGGCAACCACAACCTTGCCGAAACCCATTACCTTAGACTTTGATTTTTCGGCATACGTCACGGATATTTGATCAAGATTTGGTCTCATGTAAGATCTCACCATGATAAGGTAAGATCCCTGTGATTGCAGTGCTAGTCCCTGGATCAAAATGCTAGCACCCACAATTTAAGATGTAGTACACATAAACAAAGGTCATTATTACATCGCACATCCAGGAGTATAATGGTTCTTACAACTCACTTAGCCCAAGGCTAAGACACAAGTTCACATTAGTAGCATAATAATAATAGAGTCTTTAGTCTTCATGTGCCACAGGCAAGCATGTCGAGTGTAGACCCGCAACCCTACTCTTCATCAGAGTATCCTGCAACATAATAAGTTACAGCCACAAGGGTTAATACATTTGGAATTGTATTGGCAAGTGATACCAAAGATACTTAGTATAATCCAACCACTCCATGAATATATGGCTGATTGGGGTTATGGCTGGCTTTGCTAAAATTAGTTTAACTTATAGTTTTTGAAGAAGTTTTTCATTCAGCTATAAGGTACCAATGATAGACATCACTGAACCTTTACCCCTGTTCACCCACAAGTTTTAACTTAGAGAAATTTGGATGAGAAGATTATTGAACTACTTCACTGTCTTGAGGCTCAGAAGTTGTCCATAACCGGGGACACGGCTAAGTACTTAGTTTTACCCTCTCGAGAGGTGGTGCACTTTCCCCACAAGACTCGACATGCATCGAGACAAGACCTTTCAGAAGCATTCCCTCAGACCACCACGGACGCGTTCCATCCCTATCACATCTACCACCTTCTGTCTGTCTGGTTGAGTTCTTGCAACTTAGTTGGTCAAGGCAGAGCCCATATGCCATGTGGTTGCACTGGAAGCTTCATGACAAGAATGTCTCCAATCTCTTTGTTCCTGGGTGGCCATCCACAAGTGTGATACACCAGCTGACCATAGACATGGCCCCTGAGTAACCACTCAACATAATCCAAGCAAGTCCCAATCCACCCAGGTGTTTCATTAATAATAGTTGTTTTCTTAGTCAAACAAAAATAATATCTTTCCATACTAACTTGATATGTATTTCCACCCACAAATTCTACTAGCATAGCTAAGCATTCTAGCATACAAAGTCCTTTAACTAGGGAATACTACCAAGATATAATCTATAGGATAGCATAGCATAGTATAGTAACATAGGAATAGTTCTATCATGTTAAAATCTACCAAAATATCACTAGTGCAATAGTGAAAATAATAGGACATGGGATGAAATATCACTTGCCTTGGTAGCTAGGGGAATAGGTACAATCCTCACAGCAACAAACTTCACAATCCACACAATCTACACAAGATCAATACAACAACAATAATTCAATCAATAAAACATTACAAAAACATGAATGCATGCAAAAGGCAATGATATGATCACAACTCTATAATTTACAGAGTCTACAGTACTGAGGATAGAATACCTCATCTAAATGCATAAGAAATACTCAAAAATAAATTAGAGACAATTTTTGTGAGCAAAATACTCCTAAAAAGGTTCTGCCTATAATTCCAAATTTTCAGAGGCAAAAGTGTGAAAAAGGCCTCCATAATAAAGGTCTCATTTTTCTGAATCCATAGACACCAAATTTGTATTTTTCTGATTGGTGGATCAAAAGTTATTGAATTTATAAGTTAAATACTAAATCAGTCTAATTTTCTACTTAAACGAAATAGCCTGGCGACATGGCGCTTTCCATTGGCTGGTACCGGTTCGGCCGGATCGATCGCTGTGGGCCGTCAGATCTTAAGTGACTACGGACAGATCTGATTTGCCCATACCCTTTCGATAAGTGATCTAATCCTATCTGCTAGGATTTGATCGAACGGCTACTAAACGTCTCGCCGGAGACTGGCGACGCCAGCGACGGCGCGCGGCGGTGTCACGTCAGGTGAGTGGAGTTCCGGCGATTCTAGAGGGGTAGGGGAAAAGGTAGTCTTACTGAGGGCTTGCGGTGGTCTTGGCGATCTGGTCGGTGGTCGCGATGGAGAGAGGGGAGCTCCGCTGCGCTCAGTATTCCTCGCCGGAGTGGCGTCGACGGCAGAGATCACGGCCACGAGACGGTGGCGTCGATCTGGTACACGAGCAGACAAGAAAAAGGGTTAGGGGGAAGCGCCTGGTTCTGCACGGTCTAGTAGTGCCCAAAAAGGAGCGGCGGGAACCTTGCCCTCACCGGAAAAATCGTCAGACGGTGGCGGCAGAGGAGTTCGCCGGACTTGGTCCATGTTGTTGACCTGGGGCAAAAGAAAACATGCGGCTCGGTCAGTAGGTGCGCTAGGACATGGTGAAATAGATGGGACATAGGGGAGGGCGTCGGGCGGCCTGGGTTCACCGGAATTGCCGCTGGAGTACCGTCAGTGAGCGGCGGTTCAAGCTCGGAATTAGGGGAGCCTGGGGGCTCTCTAGGGGTGGCGACTAGGGGAAATGATGAGGAGGGGGTGAGGATTAAGTAGGAGCAGTCACCAGGGGGAATTACTGCGAGAAACGGCCGGAATCAAATCGATTCGAAAACGACAGAGGAGTGGGGTTGCTCGACGGCGGGGTTGAAGACGACGGGGTCGTGGGGTGACGTGGCATGGGGCCGGTCTGTCAGCGAGAGGGGGTAGTCAGGGGTGCGGTAAGAAATGCTGGGGAGAGGGGAAGAGCCGGGTGGGCTGGTGGGCTGGTTTTGGGCCGAAAGGCCAGAAGCTGACTGCTGCTCTATTTTTTTCTCCTTATTCTTTTTCTTTTTCTTAATTCTGTTTTCTCCAAAAATTTTGATTTAAGGATTCAAATTGATTCAAACCAATTTGTGAAAATTTGTAAAAACTCAAACTAGGTTTTTAGGGTATTATAAAACATATTTATCTTCTATTTTAATCCAAAGTATTTACTTGGACTTAATAGGTAATATAGCATTTTCTTTGATTCTATTTTCAAAATAAATCATATCTTTCTATTCATGGCCCAAAATTGCACCAAATTTTTGGAGGACATTCTAAATGCAATGCAAAAACATGTTATGATGATATGAGTGCAATGATGATGATTTCAGATGAAATTTTGGGATGTTACATCTCAACTCCTTGACACTAGATGCTCTTCCGGTCATATGACTTGTGCATCCACTATCAAGCACCCATTTTGATCCACTGGAAGCATAGGTCTACAAAAGATCAAACTAGTTTTTAGGTACCCATTTTTCAATGGGTCCTCTTTTGTTAGCAAAAAGGGCCTTGGGAACCCAAATAGACTAAGCAATATAACCATCCAATGTGCCAACATATTGTGCATACACATCACCACAGTAATCACGCATTAAAACATACTGAAGGTTAGCACTACCTGCAAAGTCATCATGAGACATAGTTTTGCCACTTGTGGTCTTTCTACCCACAATGGCCGTGTCTTTTTCTTGTGCGGGCTTGGCCTTCTTCCTCTTGTTGTTCTTCTTCTTGGATTTGGAGACAAAACCAATGCCCCTTTCTCACCATTTGGCCTCTTCCTACTCAAGATATCATCAATTTACTTGTTTCCTTTGGGAAAGGTGGCCTTAGCTAGCCCCCCCTTCAACCTAGCATTTTCTTCAAGTGTATTTGTACAACTAGAAGGAATGAAAGTACTAGGTGAAGACATATTGGTTAATTGAGTTTGAAGCTTTTCACGAGACTTTGTGAGTAACACGAGTTCACTCTCCAAGGCCTTTTGAGCCTTGTCAAGCAACCTATAGTCCTCGGCAAGTTTTTCATGAACAACACCAAACTCAATCTTATCCTTTTTAGCCTTTTTATATTTAGCAATAGCATGGCCATGCTCCTTGATGAGTTTATTAATAATGAGGTCATTTGCTTCATCAAGCCCTTCAAGTTTGGTTTCAAGAGACATCCTAGTCTCTTGTTGAGCATTATTTGGAGCTTCTACCTCAATCATGTGCTCTCTTCCTAATTTACATATCTCATCAAGAATCTCTTGTGTGTGTGAAAGTTGATTCAAGAGGTCCACAAAATGTTTCTTATGTTCCCCTTGCAAGTTTGTCATAAACACATCAAAAGCAACTAATCCCTTTTTAACCTCAAAAGATATCTCATCATCAACAAAGGAGGTGGGGTGTGATGAAGATAATACTTCCGTTCCTCTTTCCATAAGGCAAGTGACGTACTCGTTGGAGATATTCTCATTTGGAGAGTCGAAGAGTGAGAAGGTAGGTGTAGACGTAGTGGAAAGTGTAGCCACACCACTTGATGTTTCCTCTTCTTCATCTTCATCATCATCATTGTCAGAGGAGAATTCTTCATGTGTTATCAAGACAATTTCACCCGACTTCTTGTTGGTGGGATTCCTTTTGATGAAGGGTTTCTTGAAAGAATCATTGGAGGTTTTCTTCAACACAAGGTTACCCCCATGATCTTCTCTTTTCTCATAGGGACAACCGGCAACAAAGTGATAGCGATCACCACAATTGAAGATAGTTCTCAACTTAGACCCATTGTCTCTTCTACGATTTGAGTTGCTTCTTCGTTGCATCTCCATCTTGGCCTTGGCAGGGTCTTTCCAAATGTTTCTTGCATAGAAGGCCATGTATTCACCATGAGCAACCTTGACATCTTCAGGGTGGCTCCTTGAAAGTGCCTCATCATTCCCTTCATCTTCATCATACTCCATAACCTTGGACATCAAGGCAAGATTGACACCACTACTCATTCCAATAACATGAGCACAGGCGTCTTTGGCATTCTTGGCAGCAACCTTGAAAGCAGCCATCTCTTGCATAACTTCATTGGAGGTCATGAGATGGTAGTTGTGTGTTCCTTGGAGACTCTTCAAGTCAGTGGGATCGAAGGGCATGAGAGCACTCACATAGTTCCTCTTGATCCAAGCAACATCAATGTGAGAGGAACCAACATTCCTGAAGGCGGTGGCTATGGATTTGAGTCTTCGATATATGTCTTCATGATCCTCACCATCCTTCATAAAGAACCCTTCAGCCTCATTGCTTAAGGCATCATACATATTTCTTCTCATGCTCTCATTGCCAACAAACAAGTCAATGAGAGCATCCCAAGCTTCCTTGGAGATATTGTAGTGCTCAATGTGGGGAAAATTCTTTGGATCCACTCCAAGTTGGATCATGTGCAAGGCAGTCACATTGAGTTGGCTATTGACCACTTCTCTTCTAGTCAAGTTGGTTGGATCCTCAATTTTGAGTCCTTCTTCAATAGTGTTCCACAAATCAATGAATGAGCTGCGCACATGAGATTTCATTAAAACTTGCCATTGAGCAAAGGTATGTGCAGCTAACTTAGGTGGGTCACCTCTATTATTTATATGAGGATGAGGGATTGGAGGGTCGGGAGAGTACCATCTGGGAACCGCATGGTGCTCTTCCTTCCAATCACCCTTTTTGGTGGTGGAGTCAGTGGAATTATGTTCATCCCCACCACTTCACCTATAGGCTTAGCCGGATCATTTGCCTTAGGGTTAGGTGGTGTTTCCTCTTGAGAGGGAGTAGGTGAGGCTGACTATTCCATAACAAGTTGCTCAACAAGTTGACGCAACTATTGGATTCATTGCCCAAGGTAGAGCTCAAGCTTGTTTCCAAATTCTTGAGATCTACCATGATCACCGAGTTGCTAGCCTCACTCCCTCCATCATCTCATGCGTTTCCCATTGAAAGGGAAACGGGCGTCGCCTAGAGGGGGGTGAGTAGGCGTTTTGAAATTATAACGGTTTAGGCTCTAATAAATGTGGAATAAAACTTAACATTTAATTTATCAAGCCAAAACCTATATACACTAGGTTCACTAAGTGCACCAACAACCTATGCTAAACAAGATAAACAACAAGGTGATATCAAGATATAATACTTCAAGCACGATGGATATCACAATGTAAATTGCATAAGTAAAGGGCTCGGTTGAGAGATAACCAATGGACGTGGAGACGATGATTTGTTTCCCGAAGTTCACTTCCAAAGAAGCTACGTCTCCGTTGGAGAGGTACGGGGGCAGAATGTACTACAAATGCCACAAGTGGCTCACCTCAAGGTGTGGTGGCTCGATGCTCACCCAACGCAACACAAGGCCTCACCCCAAGATGCGATGGCACGCAACCTACCGACGCCACAAAAGGCTCACCCTATTCTCCCGTGAGCTCGCCACAAAGGCCTACTTACGATCCACTATTGGACACTTGAGGGTAGTCACCGAACCCGTACAAGGTTGGGGAAATCTCCACAACTCAATTGGAGGCTCCCAACAACAATACCACAAAGGCTACAAAGCCACAAAAGACAACAAGGCCACAAAAGGCTACAAGACCACAAAAGGTAAACAATCCAACCACACAACCGTATAGGGTTCCAAGAACCCAAGAGTAACAATCTCAAGAGCTTGAACTCGTTGAATCTCCGAGGAGAACTCAAACCTATGCACAAAATGCAAGAGGAAAGTCCTTCTCTCTCAAATTCCACCAAAGCTCCAAAAGCTATTGGCGGAATAAGAGAGCAAGAACACAAGAGGAGAACACAAAACTCTCCAAGATCTAGATCCCAAGGATTCCTTCATAGATAAGGGATTTGGTTTGGTGGGGTTGTACATCTATATCTCCTCTCTAAAAACCCTCAAAAAGATGCAAGAATCATAGGAGGGGGAAGGGGAGAGGGCAAAAACCAAGAAGAACAAGTAATTTCCGAAGGGGAAAGGGGAGCTCCTTTTAAAGGGCTCCCTGATATGCCCGTTACTCACAGATTCGCGCATGGCCGGTAGTACCGATGGGTGGCCGGTACTACCGGTGGCGCCGAGCCAACGATCCAAAACAGCGACGCGAATGCACCGAAAAATGATTCTGGCCGGTACTACCGCCTATCCACCGGAACTCCCAGCGGGGATGGTACTACCGCTTGAAATACCGACTGAAGTACCGTCAAATAGTGCAAACCAGGCAGAGAGAGTACCGAACCAAAATCGGGTTTACTGGAAGTTGGGCCAGAATTAACATCGGTACTACCGGCGGCAAACTGCCCTAGAGGTACTACCGGTGGCCCACCGGAACTACCGGCCAAGCAAAAAACTCCAGAACCAAAACTGCCACAACTTTTGCATCCAAACTCCAAACGAGATGAAACCAATTATGTTGGAAAGATAACGAGATGTAGAATCCTCCCAGGAAAATATTGGGTATCACCAAGGGGGAAATACCATGAATATATATGTGAGATACCTCCCAAGGTGTGGAGCGGGAAAAACCCGCAAGATCAAAAACGCAATAAGATATGCAAGGAAATTTTTTTTTGACGAACTAGAGCTTGTTATGAAGATAACCACAAGATCTATATCCTCACATGGACAAGAACCAAACAACAACCAAGAAAGATGATGCTATGCATGCAAAGGTTTGAGATCTCTTCGAAATATACAAACGAGTCACCCACTCGAGAGCCCCTCTTGATAGTACGGTTATCTATCCTAAACCCAGAGTCCCAACACTACAAGAGACCGGTAAAATAGAAATGCTATAAAGATCATACCTTTGCCTTGAGCATCCCACTTGAGCTTGATGTAGATGATCTTGTCACCTTCAAGATGGAACACCTTCCTTGATTGCACTTGCTGACACTTGCTTGATGAAGTCTTGAGGAATTATCCCCCATACTCCATGGGGAAGCCCTTCTTCGAACTTGTCTTCACCATTCCATGATTATTGAGGATGGCAAGCTTAAAGCATGAGATCTACTAGAGATGACGCATCTTGAGCTTGCACAACAATTCTTGATGATGTCTTGAAGATAGCCATGAGGAACTCCATCTTCTTCTTCTTCAAGACAAACTTGATCTTCTTCCTCTGCCACTTGATTCCAATAGGCACAAAGCCCTTGGACGATGCTTCTTATTTTTCATCCTTGAAACCAACACATGGTCCAAGCGATGCCAATGGACAAACCTACAAGTGAAACTCAATTTTCACATTAGTCCATAGGGATTGTCATTAATTACCAAAACCACACATGGGCCATACATGCCCTTTCACCCATAATCTCTTAGGTGGTTAAGCCCGAATAAAGAGCCAAGGCTCTGATACCAATTGACAGGATCATATGGGCACCTAGAGGGGGGGTGAATAGGTGCTACTTCAATTTTTACTCTTTTTCAAGTTAGGGTTTGACACAAAAGGTAAATTCTCTAGATTATGCAACTATGGTGAATTTACCTATATGTCAATCTAGCACATACACAAAGCAAGAACTAGATAAGTAAAGTGCGGTAAAGGATAGAAGTAACCAAAGTGGAGTACGTGGAGACACAAGGATTTGTTTCCCGTAGTTCCTTCCTTTTGAGGGGAAGTACGTCTACGTTTGGAGAGGGGGTGGTTTTAAACCACCAACGCCACGAGAGACCTCCCTTATTCTCCGATGAACCTCACCCCAACGGGTTCGATTCACCTCTTCCACTATAGCGGCAACCTTCGAGGTGGAAGACGGCACCTTTACAACAAGTTCGAGGAACACATCCACAACCTAATTGGAGGCTCCGAATATAAGCAAGCTGTCAAACAATCAAAGACAACCTTGTAAGAACCAAATCACAAGCTAGGGTTTCCAATTAAACACTAGAGCAAGGGGCCCGCAAGTGAATGAGGGGGAAATGAAGATCTCTCTTGGTGAAGCTATAGATCAAGGCCACCTCCTTCAATTCTCCAAAGATCAATGACTTTGGATGGTTGAGTGAAGAGATCTTGAGGATTTGGTGGCTCAAATGGTGTTGCTATTCTTGAGGTGGACGAGCAGGTCCCAAGGTAGACGAAGAGGCCTTTATATAGGCCCCCTAGAATTAGAGCCGTTGGGAGCCATTTACACCGGACAGTCAGGCCAACACCAGCCGGACAGTCCGGCCCTACCGAACACTCCGGGCGAAAACAACCGGACACTCCGGCCTGGCAAAGTTTCCGGCCAGTGTTCAGACCGAGTCCGGGAGGTGTCCGATGTGTTGTTCTGATTGCCCAAGCAGGTCGACAAATGCCCATGGCCGGACACTACGGGAATAACCAACCGGACACTCCGGCCTGGCAAAGTTCCTGGCCATTGTCTGGACCGTCTCCGGGTGGTGTCCGCTGTGATGTTATGATTGTCCAAGGAAGTCGACGAATCCTCAGGATCAAACAGTCTGGCAGAAGGCAGCCGGATAGTCCGGCTGAGCTAGACACTCTGGCGCATATCAGCCAGACTGTCTGGCAAGGATTTTGTTCCTGCCCAGTGTTGATCCTAGGAAGACGTTTTCCTTAGGTACAAAATACACTCAAGTAGCTGATAACTCCTGAAACATTTAACATCAGATTAACCCTATCCAAGTGTTGTCAACAAATATCAAAATAATAGGAAGGGCATAAATTCCCTTTCATCTGTAATGATGTTGTTCGGTACGCCAAACCGAAATACTATGGATTTAATGAAATTCACAACCGAAGTTCTATCTGGGTGGTGATAGGCATTGCTTCGATCCATTTAGTAAATTTGTCGACTGCTACTAGCAGAAAGACGTGTCCTCTTGGTGATGATTTGTGAAGTTTTCCCACCATATCGAGTCCCCACTGAGCGAAGGGCCAAGCCAGAGGTATAGTATTTACCTCAGCTGCAGGTGCTCTAGGCTTTGTTGCGAACTGTTGGCACGCTTCACATGTTCTGAGGATATCTTTTGCATCTTGAACTGCTGTTAGCCAGTAGAATCCTACCCTGAATGCTTTGGCAGCAATCGCTCGGCTACTGGCATGATGACCACAAACTCCTTCATGTATATCTGAGTATGATTTTTCCTTCTTCGGGTGTCACGCAGCGCTGCAACACACCCGAAATACTTCTCTTATAGAACTCCCCTTTGATTATTCTGAAGGCCTTCTATCTTCGGGTGATTCACCGGGCTTCTACCACATCTTTGGGTAGCTCGCCCTTAGTCATGTATGCTACATACGGCTGCATCCAGGTAGGTTCAATTAGCATGACCTCTCCAATTTCTTGTTCTTCTTCTTCGATGGCCTCTTCTATACTCTTGGTCGTTGATGGAGTCCCCGAGTCTTTTTGTGGGTGACTCTTTTTCCTGTTTTTGGCGCTATGACCTCGAAGACTCTTTTTGCTTTGGTCAATCATTCCGTTATTTCTTCCCAAAAAACCTCGGGTGGCACTGGTAAGCCCAGGGATCCGATGTTTGCTAGATTGTCGGCTTATTCATTGCTTTCTCTTCCTATGTGCGATACTTTGCATCCGTCAAATTGAGCTTCCATATGCCATATAGATCACGGTAAGTAATCATGTTATCGCTGACAGCGTCGCACTTGTTCATTGCTTGCTGTGCCACTACATTGGAATCGCCAACAATTTTGAGGCGAGTTGCACCGCAAGCTTTGGCCATTCGCATGGCGTGCAACAAGGCCTCGTATTCAACTTCATTATTGGATGCGTTTGCAAAGTTCATCCGAAGTATATAGCGCATTTTGTCGCCTTGTGGTGATACTAGTATTACTGCTGCTCCTGCTCCTTCTGTTCTTTTTGATCCATCAAAGTAAATTATCTAGGCACTAGAAAGATCAAGTGGACCCGCACATTGCAACTCTATCCATTGTGTGATGAAATCCGGCAAAACTTGTGACTTGATTGCCTTGCGCTTCTCATACGTGATGTCTCGAGGGGATAATTCGATGCCCCATAGAGAGACATGCCCAATTGCTTCTGAATTGTTGAGGATGCTTGACAAAGGTGCTTCATTAACCACTATGATCAGATGTTCCAAAAAATAATGGCTTTTCATGCTATCATAAATACCCCATATGTTAGTTTTTGGTAATGTGGGTACCTTTGTTTGGATGACGATAATACCTCACTCGGGAAGTAGACTAGCCTCTGTACACCATGGGTTTTTCCTTCTTCAGGTCGTTCCACGACCAAGACTGTGCTGACCAGCTGATTTGTGGCAGCGATATAAAGCAGTAAAGGCTCCTTTTCCTTTGGCGACATGACGATGGGAGATGTCGAAAGTGTCCTTTTAAGATCTTCAAAGGCGCGTTGAGCTTCGTTCGTCCATTCGAATTTCTCCGATTTCCTCATGAGGGCATAAAATGGCAACGCTTTTTCTCCTAATTGAAACGACTAAGTGCCGCTACTCACCTCGCCAGCTGCTGTACGCCACCTAGATTTGTTGGCTAGTTCATTGTTAACATTTCTTGTATTTTCTCGGGATTAGCCTCGATTCCTCTTGCTGATACCAAATATCTGAGAATTTGCCCTACCGGGACTCCAAAGGAACATTTCTTCGGGTTCAGTTTGATGCTAAAATTGTCGAGATTTTCGAATGTTTCTTCGAGGTCCTTGATGAGTGCAGATCCTTTTCTTATTGTAACTATAACTTCATCGATATATACTTGTATGTTTGTGCCTATTTGGCTTCCCAAACATTTCTGCATCATCCGCTGATATGTTGCTCCGGCGTTCTTGAGGCCAAAGGGCATTGTTGTGTAGCAGAATACACCATAAGGCGTGATAAACACCATTTTCTCATGCTCTTCTTCCTTCATCCTAATCTGGTAGTATCCTGAGTAAGCATCCAAGAAAGAAAGACGTTCGCATCCTACGGTTGCATCGATTATTTGGTCGATTCGTGGCAGTGGGAAGTGATCTTTTGGACAATGTTTGTTTAGTGCAGTAAAGTCGATGCATATCTGAAGTTCTGTAGTATTTTTCTTTGGAACACATACTGGGTTTGCGACCTACTCTGATTTTGTTATTTGATAAAGTTGGTGTCAGTAAGGCGATGGAGCTCCTTTCCAATGGCTTTATGCTTTGGTTTTGCGAAGTGACGAAGCGTTTGTTTTACTGGCTTGGCCTTTGGATCCAAATTTAATGCGTGCTCAGCGAGTTCCCTGGGAATTCCTAGCATGTCAGAAGGTAGCCATGCCAAGATCTCCCAGTGCTCATGAAGGAACCTGTGAGCACGCTTTCCTATGCGGGACCAAGATTGGAAGCCACAAGTGTTGTTTTCGTCGGGTCGACGGGGTGGAACTGTACTTATTTTGTGTCCTTTGTAGTGTCAAAAGCCTGATCGGTATTGAAACACGCTACTTCTAGTGGTTCTGCGATTACAGAAGTTTTCAGTTGTTCGAACTCCGTTGCCATCCCGAAAGATTCAGAAATTTTGTTGAACTCCCAATCGCAATTGTCGACACGTGTGAAGCTTCATTTTATCGTGATGATTACTTTTGGTGCTGGCATTTTCATGACTAGGTACGCATAATGCGGAACTGCCATGAACCGTGCGAAAGTTGGTCGTCCCAGGATCGCATGATATTGTGATGTCTAGTCTATGACTTTGAATTCGAGTTTTTCTCGCCTGAACTTTACTTTGGATCCAAAAACAACATCAAGAAATACTTTTCCTAAAGGAATTTTGGATTAACCTAGTACTATTCCATGGAAAGATGTTTCTATTGGCGCGAGATTGTCTAGGGGATAGCCCATTTCTCTTAGCATTTTTGCGTAGATCAGATTTATTTTGCTTCCTGCATCCATGAAGACCTTGCTCATATCGAAGCCGCCAAATTGTGCTTCGACTATGAAGGCTGAGTGACCAAGTCATGGGACCTGCTAACTCATGTATTAACGAGCTCTTTGGGGAACCCCAAGAGGAAGGTATGATGAGCACAACAGTAAGTTTCCCTCAGTTATGAAACCAAGGTAATCAATCCAGTAGGAGCAAGGAAACACCAAAAAGGTGTAGCTAGTTGAACGTTGGCAGGGCGCACTACCGGTGCCAGCAGCAACGTGAAGACCTGCACAACACAACCACAAAACTCTATCCCCAACTTGCAATGAGGTTGTCAATCTCACCGGTTTTGCTGAAAACAAAGGATTAAATGTATCGAATGAAAGGAAGTAATAGTTTGCAGAAAGTAAACACAAAGGAGTGAACAGTTTGTAGATTGTATGTAAAAGAAAGGACCGAGGTCCATAGTTCACAAGAGGTGGCTCTCCTTAAGATAGATAACATGCTTGGTGAACAAATTACAGTGGGACAATTAACAAACATCGAGAAAGCAATACATGCATAAACTAATCATCTTGACACCTTTGAGACTTGATTGGGCATTACAACATTATACATAGATCGCCATCCAACTGCATCTATGACTAATAATCCACCTTCAGGTTATCATCCGACCCCCCTCCAGTATTAAGTTACAAGCAACAGATACTGCGTGTAAAGTAAATAATATGATTGTTCTATGAACAAAGGATTGTTGTTTTCTCCCTAGTAGCAACAACACATCTAGTACCTTAGAGATTTCTGTCACTTCCCCAGATTACCAGAGACATGAATGCACTATCGAGCATAAATACTAGCTCTTGGAGTTGCTAGCATCTACTTGGCCAAGATAGCTACTAACAACGGAAAGCATGCAGGATCACAAATAACAAAGACATGATAGAATCAATAATCAATCTAAAATAGCATCTCAATATCCATCGGATCCCCGCAAACACAACATGCAGAATTACGAATAGATGATCTTGATCACGAACGGAGCTCACAAGATCTAAACATGGAAGCACAAAGGAGGAGAACCAGCCATCTAGCTACTACATGGACCCGTAGTCCAGAGATGAACTACTCACACATAACACTTGAGGCTTGCATGATGATGAAGAAGGCCTCTAGGGTGAATTCCCCTCTCTAGCAGGGTGCCGGTAAGAGCTTCAGATCCCTCCCGATCTAGGGATAGAGACGATGGCGGCTACAGACTCTTTCATGGAATTTTGATTGGGTACTTAGGGTTTTGGTATTGGAGGCATCTTATAGGAAGAAGGAGAGGCCGAGGGGGTGCTGGGGTCGGCCAGACCACCCCCTGGCGTGGGCCAGGCCTGGCCACGTGGCCAGGTGGTGTGGCCGGGTCCCAGCCCTTCTCCGTCTCGTATTCTGGCTCCAGATGTCTTCCGGAAAAATAGCGACTTTAGCTTTTGTCCCGTCCAATTCCGAGAATATTCATTTTCTGACTTTCTGGAACCAAAAACAGCAGAAAATAGGCAGCTGGCACTGTGGCTCTTGTTAATAGGTTAGTCCAAGAAATCATATGAAAAGTACTCCAAAGTGTGGACAAAACACAAGAAAGTAGATAAAACCAAGCATGGAACATCAAAAATTATAGATACATTTGCAATGTATCAACATCCCCAAGCTTAACTCCTGCTCGTCCTCGAGTAGGTAAGTGATAAAAAGAAAGAATACTTTTTGAGGTGACATGCACCATCGTAAACTTGATCAAAGTATTTGTAAAACATTGATAGCTGGGATCATAGTACTTCAATCATAACATGAAAGACAAAGTTCTAGAAATAAGACAAAGCAACTATGTTGCAACATGAAAAGGCACAAACAAAAGATTCATGAATAACAATGCTTTGCAAGACGTTTGTTTGTTTCACATAAAGAAAACATAGCATAATAGTGTTCAGCTTGTCCCTCATAGAGTAGCAAATATAAATGCATAGGACACCTTCAAAGTTCATAAGAGTGACTAGATACAAATAGTTTAAAACAAGCAATATCAAGTTATGCATCAATCAACTAGTCTTGGGACAATGCACATAGAACTAAGAATGGCCATTATGCTCTCAAAGTAGGTGCATAAAGGTGGTGGAAGAAAGGCCTTCATAGAAGGAAGCAAAGATTCAAGTTTCATAAAGATCTTCCAAAAATTATGGTACTTGTTAGCTTTCAGCTCTCATTGCCCCTATCATAAGCACCTTGAAGGTGATTAAGGTTAAAGTGAACAAACTATGGTGTACATGCTTGACGAAGTACAAGTTAGAAATCTCATGTCCCTTGAATACGAGGACCGCTCCTCATGCTACTCAAGTTTAGTCGCCGGTAAGTTCTTGTCATCGTAAGTACATGTGTATCATAGAGAACTGCCAATGGGGTACCCCTTGCCCGATGATACGGAAGAATCCCCATATCAAAATGACAAGGCAAGCAGGCAACGAGCATCTCAGCAATCTTCTTATTTACCATGGGAATATGGTGCTTTTTTCTCTCTTTCCTATTTTCATAATCTCATTTTTTCTCTTTTTCTCTTTTTTATCAATATAGGACTCTTTTTTATAAGAAGAATGCTTCACAGACAGCTCGATATGGTTATGCTGCAGGTTTCCACCATGTCAACATGGATTAGACCAGCGGCCCAGGCGTTTCTCTAACACATATACATAACTCCATGGACTTACAAGCTCCCTTTCATTTCACACCGACGACATCCATAGACAAAAGAGCATGATATCAACTAGGTACAAAGTACAAGTGCAATGTTGAAAGCGTTCCCCATGAAAGCATGGTTCTGCTAATTCCCAACAAATAAGTGCAAGCATATACAACATAGATGACACAATGGTTCAAGTTTATTAAGGGCAAGAAAAATAAAGTGTGCCATCAAGTTCGTGAGAGCTTTAATCACTAGCTTTCTCATAACAAGTTTAATTCAGAAGGTAAACAAAAACATGAATATACTTGGAATAGCATAAGCTAGTAGGTAGGTATGGTGGACTCTTTGGAATAACTTGGTTTAGGGGGTTGGATGCATGAGTGAAACTCATACTTGGTTGTGGAGGCTAGCAAAAGACTGGGAGCGACAAACTAAGAGAGCAATAATGGCCATAATCATGCAGAGCGACAAAACATCATTGATCAAAGCATAAAGTGATACTACAAGTTTAAAACTAAAGGATTATGAAGGCTATGGTGACTTTGGATAGTCATAACATGGTGTGAGCATGCGCCAAGTCAACCCAAATAAAGCATCAAAGGAGAATACCACAATACTATGCTTTAATATGCTAAAACAACGAATGATTCATCCAAGGCACATTAAGCAATCTCAATTTTTTATAACAAGTCATACTAAAACAAAGGATACTAAGCATAAAGCTAAAACAATATCAAGCATGGCATGACAAAGCATAGGCCACAGTCAAAAACAAGCTCTTTTTACCACTTAAGCATGAACTTTCCTACTCTTTTCCAAACCAAACCAAACTATTTGAAAACCAATGTATGAAAGAGGGGGTCCAAACAATTTATTTAGCAAACTAAGCAAACAAAACAAATGAAAAACCAAAACAAAAACGAAAAAGAAGATGCTCCAAGAACAACACAACTGTGCATGAAACAATAAAAATGAAGCGTTTGGAAGAAACCTAGGATTTTTATTGATGAGGAGGGGCATGCCTTGGGCATCCCGAAGCTTTGACGCTTGTACTTCTTGGATATTTCTTGGGGTGACACGCGTGGTATCCCCAAGCTTGAGATTTAGTCCATCTTTCATCTCATTACTCATTCCTTCCATACACCTGAAATTTTTCCTTCATACAAAACTTCACACAATCTTTATTAGCAACATTAGTGCACTCAAAATAATAAGTCTCTTAGGTTCAGTTCTAACACCAATAAACTTCAATTAGAACACTAGCTACTGAAGCACTTCCCTCAAAAAGCTCAATTCCCCAAAAGAACTCAAAAAGGAACCTACAATAAGCAAATGCAGAAAATGGCAGAAATCTGTCAAAACAGAGCAGCATGTAAATACGATTTTTTTCTAAGACCGTCTGTTGCTCAAATCAAAAAGTGTTGAACTAAATAAAGTTATATAACAACCTGGGGAAGAAGCACAAAAATTCACGCCTCAAAAGGACGTTCAGAGATTTTACGAGAATTTTTACGGTGAAGCACAAAAATCTGTTTCGGGACAGCAACTTTCCTAATCATTCGAGGTTACTCTTGGCAAAAAAAAAACAAAAAAAGGAGAAGGAGCGGTTATTACTGAAGTAGTAACTACCAAGACTCATCTAAAACTTTTGGGTTATCTCCCAATAAGTACTTTTCTTTAACGCCTTTAAGTTAGGCATAAGAAACAACAAGAATAATCAAGTGTTCTCAAATGAAGAAGCATTAAGAGCAAATTTTGTTTTCATAGGAGAGGCAAAAGAAATCTTCTCTCTCTTCTTATGGAAGTGTTCTATACCTTTCTTGAGTGGGAGTTGATATTTAATGGTGCGTTCTTTCATATCAATAATGGCACCAATAGTTCTAAGAAAAGGTCTTCCCAAAGTAATAGGACAACACGCATTGTATTCAACATCCAAAACATAGAAATCAACGGGGACATAGGAATTGTTAACCATAATAAGAACACCATTAATACTCCCCATGAGTTTCTTTTTAGCATTATCATCAAGTGGGACATTCAAATAACAATCTTCAAGTGGTGGCAAATCAAGCATATCATAAATCCTTCCAGGCATAATAGAAACACTACTATAAAGATCACATAAAGCTTTGAAATCAAAATCATTCACTTTCATATTAATGATGGGTTCCCAACCATCTTCTTGTTTTATAGGAATAGAAGGTTTATGTTTCATCTTTTCTTCTTTAATATTTATGAGAGCATCAGTAATGTGTTTTGTAAAGGCCATATTCATATCACTAGCATTAGGACTTTTAGCAAGCTTTTGTAGGAACTTAATAACTTCAGAGATATTGCAACCATCAAGATCAAAGTCAAAATTATCATCTAAAGTAGTAGAACTATTACTAGCCTCAAGACTAGTGGTGGTGATAGTGGAAACACTAATGTTTCTAGCAATTTCATCTTCTCTTTCCCACTTTGCATGCAATTTAGCTAATAGTCTAACATTTTCATCAATTCTTACTTGTATAGCATTAGTAGATGCAAAGGGATTCTCAATAGTTTCAGGTTTAGCAGCCATTTTATTCAAAGAAGATTGAGCTTCAGCTAGTGATGCTATATTTCTTTCAGCATTAGAGAGTTTTTCCTCAATAGTTTTATTGAAAGCAGTTTGTTTACTAATAAAATCTTTAAGCATCACTTCAAGTTCAGAGGGAGCACTCCTATTGTTATTGTAGGACTTTCCATAAGCATTACCATTGTTGGGAGGATATGGCTTATAATTGTTGTTACCAAAATTATTCCTATAGGCATTGTTGCTAAAATTGTTATTTCGTATAAAGTTCACATCAACTTGCTCTTCTTGAGCAACCAATGAAGCTAAAGGAACATTATTTGGACAAATATGGGCTTTCCCATTAACAAGCATAGACATAATAACATCAATCTTATCACTCAAGGAGGAGGTTTCTTCAACAGAATTTACCTTCTTACCTTGTGGAGCTCTTTTAGTATGCCATTTAGAGTAGTTAACCATCATATTATCCAGAAGCTTTGTTGTAGCACCCAAAGTAATGGTCATAAAGGTACCTCCAGCAACAGAATCCAATAGGTTCCTTAAAGAATAATTCAATCCTGCATAAAAAGTTTGGATGATCATCCAAGTAGTCAGTCCATGGGTGGGACAAGTCTTTACCAAAGATTTCATTCTTTCCCAAGCTTGAGCAACATGTTCATTATCAGATTCTTTAAATTTCATTATTTCACTTCTCATAGATATAATCTTAGCAGGAGGATAGTACTTTCCAATGAAAGCATCTTTGCATTTAGTCCAAGAATCAATACTATTCCTAGTTAAGGAATTCAACCATTTTTTAGCTTTTCCTCTCAAAGAGAAAGGAAACAATTTCAGCTTAATAATATCTCCATCTATATCCCTATGCTTTTGCATCTCACAAAGTTCAACAAAGTTATTTAGATGGGCAGCAACACTTCATTACCAATACTAGAAAATTGTTCTCTCATAACAAGATTGAGAAAGCAGGTTTTATCTCAAAGAAAGTAGCTTCAGGCACAGGTGGAGCAATAGGTGTGCTCATAAAATCATTGTTTTTGGTGCTAGTGAAGTCACACAACTGAGTGCTTTCAAGAGTAGTCATTTTTTGTGTTTTTGATAAAGAAAGTAAACTAGTAAGACTAATATTTGTGTGTTTTTGATAAAGAAACAAGCAAACAAAACAAATAAGCAAAACAAAAAATAACAAAGTAAAGAGATTGGTTATGAGGGACTCCCCTTGTGAAGATGTCCTTGACTCTCCAGCAATGGCGCCAGAAAAATACTTGCTGACTCGTGTATTAACGAGCTCGTTGGGGAACCCCAAGAGGAAGGTATGTTGAGCACAACAGTAAGTTTCCCTCAGTTATGAAACCAAGGTAATCAATCCAGTAGGAGGAAGGAAACACCCCAAAGGTGTAGCTAGATGAACGTTGGCAGGGCGCACTACTGGTGCCAGCAGCAACGTGAAGACCTGCACAACACAACCACAGAACTTTGTCCCCAACTTGCGATGAGGTTGTCAATCTCACTGGTTTTGCTGAAAACAAAGGATTAAACGTATCGAATGGAAAGAAGTAATTGTTTGCAGAAAGTAAACACAAAGCAGCAAATAGTTTGTAGATTGTATGTAAAAGAAAGGACCGGGGTCCATAGTTCACTAGAGGTGGATCTCCTTAAGATAGATAACATGCTGGGTGAACAAATTACAACGGGGCAATTGACAAACATCGAGAAAGTAATACATGCATATACTAATCATCTTGACTCCTTTGAGACTTGATTGGGCATTACAACATTATACATAGACCGCCATCCAACTGCATCTATGACTAATAATCCACCTTTAGGTTATCATCCGAACCCCCTCCAGTATTAGGTTGCAAGCAACAGATTATTGCTTTACAAACTACGTGTAGAGTAAACAATACGATTGTTCTATGAACAAAGGATTGTTGTTTTCTCCCTAGTAGCAACAGCACATCTAGTACCTTAGAGATTTCTGTCACTTCCCCAGATTACCAGAGACATGAACCCACTATCGAGCATAAATACTAACTCTTGGAGTTGCTAGCATCTACTTGGCCAAGATAGCTACTAACAACGGAAAACATGCAGGATCACAAATAACAAAGACATGATAGAATCAATAATCAATCTAAAATAGCATCTCAATATCCATCGGATCCCCGCAAACACAACATGCAGAATTACGAGTAGATGATCTTGATCACGAACTGAGCTCACAAGATCTAAACATGGAAGCACAAAGGAGGAGAACCAGCCAACTAGCTACTACATGGACCCGTAGTCCAGAGATGAACCAGCCATCTAGCTACTACATGGACCCGTAGTCCAGAGATGAACTACTCACGCCTCCAGGGTGAATTTCCCTCTCCGGCAGGGTGCCGGGAAGAGCTTCAGATCCCTCCCGATCTAGGGACAGAGACGACTGTGGCTACAGACTCTTTCATGAAATTTTGATCAGGTACTTATGGTTTTGGTATCGAAGGCATATTATAGGCGGAAGGAGAGGCCGAGGGTGTGCTGGGGTCGGCCAGACCACCCCCTGGCATGGGCAAGGCCTGGCCGCGCGTCCAGGTGGTGTGGCTGGGTCCCAGCCCTTCTCCGTCTCGTATTCTGGCTCCAAATGTCTTCCGGAAAAATAGCGACTTTGGCTTTTGTCCCGTCCAATTCCGAGAATATTCATTTTCTGACTTCCTGGAACCAAAAACAGCAGAAAACAGGCAGCTGGCACTATGGCTCTTGTTAATAGGTTAGTCCAAGAAATCATATGAAAAGTACTCCAAAGTGTGGAAAAAACACAAGAAAGTAGATAAAACCAAGCATGGAACATCAAAAATTATAGATACATTTGCAATGTATCAGGACCCAAAGCGGGTGATCGGCTTTGCTGAATGTGATTTCCTTTTCTGACCAGTGGAGACATTCGGGTGTGGTTGACATTGTTGTTTCCACCATATTAATTTGTCTTATGATGAGCTTCTAGGTTCTGTTGGATGGACGCCCTTTCTGAATCATGGACATCACTCCTTTTGACCTAGGGTATTCACTGCTTTGATCAGTTGTGTTTTGTGGTGGTGCTGGTGGTGGTGGTGGTGCGCCAATGGCTAATGTGCTAGGTGCAGATGTGTATCCTCGGTTTGCCGCTTCGGTTTCCTTTGCATTACATAGCTCCTGTATCTTCAAGAATGTTTGGCAGTCTTTCATGAGATGGTTAGATTATCGTCTGCCTGATGAGTCGACGTAAAAATGCATATTACAGGGTCCTTCCAGCATTTGCATTACGGACATGGGTGGGTCTCGAGCTCTTGGCTGGAACTGCTGTGTTGACTGGCTTCCTCTGACATCGTTCCTATTATGGCGGTATCCGCTTTTGTAGTCATTGCTTCTGTTGTTACCTTCATGTTGGGGGGATAGCCCCGGGTAGGGTCACGCCGTGGTATAAAGGCCGAGTTAGCCGAGGTACGGCAAGGTCAAAGCAAGTGCTGGCCGAGTCACCTCAAGGCAGGCCGAATCACGGTGTAACCCGGACCAGGGGATGTCCACCTAACTGGGTCTCAACCTACTTATGTCGTATGTCGGTAAGATGTATCTAACTTATATGCAGGTACAGGTGTCCAGATCAACTAGGTACGATCTGGGTTATATCAAACTTGTAAGAGAAGGAAGGTATCTCGCTAGTCAAAGGGTGACCACTGTGTGCAGAGCGTGAGCGAAGCAGACAGAGGCCAGGACCACCGAGGCGTGGCCAACAAAGGTGACGATGCTTGTGTCGGATGACGTGGGCGCCGCAGAGGCTCACGTAGCCTCTGCATGGATGACACTGGGCAAAAGTGACCCGGTCGGCTTACTATTTTGGGAGGAGGCATATTCCAAGGAATATGCCTCCACGTATTACCTAGCTGGAGACTTGGCTACCCCTATATAAGACGGGCTAGGGCCTCTGTAGAAAAGGTTGATCTCGAGTGGGTTGTGGTTTACTAGTGTGTTCCTGAGGGCCAGCTAGTGGTGAGATTAAGAGAGTTCTTCTTCCTCCTCTCCCCAATACAACTCAAGGGGCACTTGTAAACTGTGGAAGAGAATCGAATACAAAGTAACTGTGTGTGGAATCACCACACTATCCCTCCCTGGATTCCCCTAGTGCATTTAGTCCCCACCTTTAGCCTATCCATGGCATCTGCCGTGACACCACCACGACAGTTGGCGCGCACCGTGGGGCGAGCGGCGCTAGCAGGGGTGAAGATCCGAACGGGAAACTTCATCGGCACCGGCGAACACATCGTCTCCGGGCTCGTTCAGCGCTTTGGAGCGCTGGATTTCGTTAGCGACAAGGCTGGCTGCTTCGGCAAGCGTCCTCTCCCGCGCAACAGCCTCTTCATCAAGCTCGGCGTGCACAAGATCACGGTGCTGTCAATGTGTCGTGCGTTCATCCGCGGCACGTCGTCGAAGGAGGCGAGCCACCCCTTAGTGCGGCTCGCGGGGCGCGTATCACTCGCTCCCCGGACCATGCTGAGGTGATGATGACCGCGCCTAGCACTGGCGCAAGCAAAGATCCAGCACCAGATCCGGAGGTAACGCCTAAGGAATCGAGGAAAAGTAGAGGTCCTCCGCTAGAGAGGCCAGAGAATGTGCTGCAGCAGGCGATGGATAGCTTGGAAAACCAAGTAGCAGCAGCAGTAGATCCGGCTTAGGCATAGGCCGAGCTAGAGGAGACTAGGCAAAAAATACTAGAGGGTGAAAAAAAGATAGTCGCGGCTCAGCAGTCGTTGAACATGACACTGCGTGAGTACGCAAAGGCAAATAAGGTAGATGCTGTAAAAGTGAAGGGGAGAAACCTCATGAGTGAAATGAACAAAGAGGGTGATACTATAATTGAGGAATCAGAAAACGGTCTGTCCGTGGGGCTGCCGAAGTATAGTACCCCAGCAGAGAACCTCAGGGCAGCAGATGCAGCAGCATCCGAGTTAGAGGGTCTGACAGGTGAAGCTCGTCAGAGACAGCAAGATAGGGTCAATGAGTTGGTTTGGATCGCGAACAGGCAAAATGAGGAATTGCTCAGGGCTAACCCGGATAGAGCTGGGGCTTCCAAGATCGTTCATTCGGCGGTGGGTAACCCGGAGAAATCCGCTGGAGCTGCATCGTCCCCTCATGGTGGTCCTAGGAGAGAAGAGGTAGTAACCTCGGCCAGGAGGAATAAGCAGATAGTCCCATATGACCCGGCAAGGGCGTGGAAAGGAAAAGAGGTACAGAGAAATGAGGATCGACGAAGTGTGAGCCGAGGTGAAGCTGGCCGAGGTAACTGCGACCAAGGCAATGCCGGTCAAGGGAACGCTATAAACGGCAATGCCGGACAACGTAATTCGGTAGGTGCAGGGCAACCGCAGCAGCGGATTATACCACGGCAAGAGCGCAGTGCCGGCCAAGGTATGCAATAGAGAACAGCTCCACAGGAGCAAGATAGATACAATGATGGTGATTCGGAAATGGTGAACACTGGGTATCCCAGGCCGGACTATCACGTGATAGGAAGCAGGAACTTGATGCCTGACGATGCCAGGTTAAAACTGGATCGGTTGTATAGGTCGGAGCAAATTGAATGTCAAGGTCCTCCGGGTCTAGCGTGTTTTGGGACCCGGATCATGAAGGAACGTCTGGTACCTAACTTGCAGTTACCTAGAGGCACTAAGACATATGACGACATCACAAAGCCGGAAGATTGGTTGATTAACTATGCAACAGCTGTAAAAATTGCTACAGGCAACTTGAGATGGACTGTGAGATACGTACCCCAGATGCTGGAGGGGCCAGCGAGGGTATGGCTAAACAATTTGCCACCCGGAAGTATTAACTTTTGGATCGATTTTGAGGAAATGTTTGTTAGCAATTTCTCAAGCACGTATCAGAGGCCCAACAGACCACAGACCCTAGCGATGTGCAAGCAGAGACCGAATGAGACAGACCAGGAGTTCTTAACCCGTTGGTGCACTGTGCGAAACTCTTGTGAAGGTGTAATTGAGTCACAAGCCATAGCTTGGTTTTCTCAGGGGTTCAGATATGCAAGCATGCTATGGCAAAGGTTGCAAAGAGATATGCCAACTAACTTGGCAGAAACAATCCGGATTGCTGATTCATATGCCTTGGGTGATCCGACGCAGCCTAGGCTCATGTCAAACGAGTCAAGCGAGGAGTACTATCATCGAGATGGGCCCGGATATCCCGAAGAAATGATTACCGGGGTAAAAGAAGAGATTAAAGACCGGATTACCGGTACAGTTCGCAACAAGTTGCGGCTGTGAATCAAGATCAGCCCGGAGCAGGAAGCAACCAGCGTCAGAAAACTGGAGGGCAGCAATGGACTCCAAGGAATGATGGCAAGAAAATGTGGACGCCAGAACAGAAGAAACAGTGGCAGGAAAAGAAGGACCGTCCGAGGTATACTTATGAGGCAATGCTGGATCAGCTGTGTAAATTTCACACGCCAAATCCGATTAACCCAGCGGGTCATAAAACTAGACAGTGTGAGTGGATGCGAAAGATAGAACAAAGTGGTTTGGGGAATGCTCAGGCACCTCGGAATGATCAACCTCGGCAGGAGTTACCCCGGCAGCAATTGCTCTCCGGAGCGAACACGCAACGGCTAATGTTGCCTCCCCCTCCGCCGAGGTATGACAACCATGAAAGAAGAGATGCAGTGCATCAGGTGGAGAACCAAAATCAACCGGATCAGAGGTACCCTGGAAGTGAGGGGAGGAATGAGTATAGAGAGCATCATCAGAGTTAGTGTGTGTTCACCATAGAAGAGACAGACAGAAAGAGCTTGCAGCACCGACATATGGAGGTCAATGCAGTAATGCCGGCCGTGACGAGGTATATGCCTTGGTCGGACCAAGAAATTACCTGGAGCATCAAAGATCATCCCAAGCTTATGCCAAGTCCTGGTTCGTATGCGCTAGTGTTGGACCCAACATTCATTGGGCCAAACATCAATGTGAGGTTCTCGAAGGTGGTGATTGACAATGGCAGTAGCATCAACATCATGTATGTAGACACGATGCGCAAGTTGGGTATCACAGAGAACATGATCCAAGCTACAAGGACAACATTCCACGGAATTGTGCCAAGCATTTCCTGCGAACCCATTGGCAAGGTCCGGGTTGACGTGTTGTTCGGCACAAGGGATAACTGCCGGACTGAGAACTTGGAATTCGAAGTTGTCAATTTGGAGAGTGCATATCACGCGTTGCTCGGCAGGCCAGCCCTGAACAAGTTCATGGCAAGTTGTCACATTAGTTACTTGAAGATGAAGCTGCTCAGGCCAAATGGTGTGATTACCATAGTAGGTGATTTCCGACGTTCCATTGAGTGCGCGTCAGCCGGGTCTAACCTGGCCGAGTCACTCGTGATTGCGCAAGAGAAGAGAAAGATCCAAGAAGTGGTGGCATTGGCTCAGTCCGCGCAGCAGTATATGCCGGTGCTGAGTAACCCGCATGGTAGTGTCTCATTCCAAGCGAGGAAAGATACCAAAAAAGTGCATGTTGATGATATGTTCCCAGAGCGCACCGTAACAATTGGTGTCGGGTTAAATGACAAATAGGAAAGCGAGCTCGTCAACTTCCTCTGTGAGAATCGGGATATTTTTCCTTGGTCCACACAAGACCTACAAGGTGTTCCGAGGGAGTTCGCCGAGCACTCTTTGAATGTGAAACCCGGAGCAAATCCAGTGAAGCAACCTCTCCGCCGCTTCGCCGAAGACAGGGAAAGGTCATAGGAGATGAGATAGCTCGGTTGTTGGCTGCTGGATTTATCATGGAAGTGCTTTACCTGGATTGGCTGTCTAATCCGGTGCTGGTGGAGAAGAAGAAGGACGATCCGAACGTGGCAAAGGCTTGGCGCATGTGTATTGATTACATGAACCTGAATAACGCGTGTCCAAAAGATCCATTCCCACTGCCAATGATAGACCAGGTCATTGATTCCACTGCTGGGTGTGAATTGTTTTCATTCATTGATGCATATTCTGGTTTCCACCAGATACCTTTGAACCCAAGTGATCAAATAAATACTGCGTTTATCACCCCGTATGGGGCTTATTGCTATCGCACCATGCCTTTTGGTTTACGTAATGCAGGAGCAACGTACCAAAGATGTAGGCAGAAATGTTTACATGACCAAATTGGTCAAAATGTGCAGGTATATGTGGATGATGTTGTTATCAAGACCAAGGAAAGAAAAACGCTCCTTGACGATATCAGGCAGACATTTGCGAACCTAAGGATGTTCCGAATGAAGCTTAATCCAGAGAAATGTACCTTCGGTGTCCCGGTTGGAAAATTACTCGGATTTCTTGTCTCCAGCCGAGGTATCGAAGTTAATCCAACTAAAATCCGGGCCATTGAGCGAATGGAACTGCCGAAGTGCCTTAACGATGTCCAAAAGTTCACTGGTTGCCTGGCATCCCTAAGTCGGTTTGTATGTCGGTTGGGAGAAAAGGCACTGCCTCTCTATCAACTCATGAAAAAGTCGGACAAGTTCATTTGGACGCCGCGGGCTAATGAAGCCTTTATCCAATTAAAGAAAATGTTAGCCACTGCACCAGTGTTAGCCTCTCCACTATCCAAGGAGCCAATGTTGCTCTATATAGCCGCAACCAACCGAGTTGTAAGTGCAGTAATTGTGGTAGAGCACGATGAAGAGGGTAAGTCAGTACAAAGGCCTATATATTATTTGAGCGAGGTACTATCAGCCTCGAAACAACAATATCCCCACTATCTGAAGATGGCATATGGTGTGTACATGGCAGCTAAGAAGCTAAAGCATTATTTTGAAGAACACCCCATCAAAGTAATATGTGAAGCCCCTATATCCGAGATAATGAGCAACAAGGATGCAAGTGGCAGGATTGCAAAATGGGCAATTGAGCTAGCCCCTTATGCGCCACAATATGACAGAGAGAAGCAATCAAGTCTCAGGCTGTGGTTGACTTTTTTGTGGATTGGGCCGAGGTGCAATATGAACCATCATTACTAGATCCGAACTATTGGAGAATGCACTTTGACAAGTCAAAAACAAAAACCAGGTTAGGCGCCGGAGTTGTGCTTACCTCGCCCAAGAAGGACCAGCTGAAATATGTGCTACAGATCCACTTCGCGGCATCTAACAACGTTGTAGAATATGAGGCACTTGTGCATGGGCTCAAAGTAGCAAAAGAGGTTGGCATACGTCGGATCCAATGCTTCGGTGACTCGGATCTCGTAGTCGAGCAAGTCTCCGGACAATGGGATGCCTTGGATGCAAACATGGCACTGTACAGATTTCATGTGCAAAAGATAACGGGGTACTTCGAGGGATGTGAATTTTATCATATACCTCGGGTGGAAAATGAGGCTGCTGACGTATTGTCAAAGCTCGGATCAACGTGACAAGCAATCCCGCCAGGGGTAGCACTAGAGCACCTTAGAAAACCATCTATCAGGCCATCCCCAAAATCCGACTCAATTTTCATCCCGGCTGATTCAGAGCCCGGAGCTGTACCCATGGACATTGAGGTGGGGAGTGGTTTGCGAAACCTGGGGACTGCTTTGCAAGACCCGGGGACTGCTCAGCGCGATCCGGCTGAGGTTATGCCGGTGGATTAGATAGAAATTGACAGGGATGAGTTCCTAGTGCGAGCTGTACCAGCTTGGGCACTGCCCATATTTCAATTCCTGAAGGATGGAACCTTACCCGCTTAGGAGGTGCTTTCCAGGAAAACTCAAAGGAGAGCAAAAGCATACACGATCATCAATTCCGAGCTATACAAAAGGAGTGTGACAAATGTTCTCCAGCGATGTGTTGGGGGGATACCCCCGGGTAGGGTCACGCCGGGGTATAAAGGCCGAGTTAGCCGAGGTTCGACAAGGCCAAAGCAGATGCTGGCCAGGTCACCTCAAGGCAGGCTGAATCACGGGGTAATCCGGACCTAGGGCTGTTCCCCTAACTAGGTCTCATCCGACTTAATCAGTAAGTCGGAACTGCATGTTTTACCTGTATGCAGGGACGGGCGTGGCCGGATGAACCATCATCCGGGTCATAGCAAGCTTCTAGGAGAAGGAAGGAATCTCGCTGGTCAAAAGGAGCCCCGGTACGCACTGCCTGAGCGAAGCGATCAAGGACAGGACCACCGGGGCGTGGCCGACAAGCGTGACGACGCCCGTGTCGGCTGACGAGGGCACCGTCAGAGGCTCATGTAGCTAAAGCATATGTGACGCGGGGGAAAAAGCACCCCGGTCGGCTTGCCACTTTGGGAGGAGGCATATTCTTAGGAATATGCCTCCACGTATGCCCTAGGCAGAAACCGAGCCTCCCCTATAAAAGGGGGGCTAGGGCTTCTGTTGAAGGGGTTGGTCTCTCTACGATTCTGTTTTGGTCTAGGGTTTCAGGTGAGATTTGTGGGTGAGAGTAAGAGAGCTCCTTCTTCCTCCTCTCGCCAATACAGCTCTAGGAGCACTTGTAACCTTGGAAGTAAATCAGTACAAGTTCTTGTGTGGAGAATCACTTCACTATCCCTCCCTAGATTCCCCTAGCGAGTATTAGTCCCCACCATTAGCCTATACATGGCATCTGCCGTGACACCACCACGACAGTTGGCGCCCACCGTGGGGCTAGCGGCGCTAGCAGGGGTCAAAATCCGGACGGGAAACTTCATCGCCACCGGCGAGCGCATCGTCTCCGGGCTCGTTCAGCGCTTTGGAGCGCGGGACTTCGTCAGCGACAACGCAGGCTGCTTCGGCACGTGCCCCCTCCCGCGCAACGGCATCTTCGTCAAGCTCGGTGCGCACAAGGTCTACGTTGCGGTGGACGTATCTTGCGTTCATCCGCGCCACGTCGTCGAAGCAGGCGAACCGCCCCTCACTGTGGCTCGCGGGGAGCGTAGCGCTCGTTTCCCGGACCATGCAGAGGTAATGATGACAGCGCTAGGTGCAGGTGCGAGCAAAGATCCGGCGCCAGATCTAGAGGTGACACCCAAGGCACCAAGGAAAGGTAGAGGTCCTCCGCTAGAGAGGCCGGAAAATGTGTTGAGAGAGGCAATGGATAGCTTGGCAAACCCTGTAGTAGCAGCGGTAGATCCGGCTCGTGCACAGGCCCAGCTGGAAGAAACTAGGCAGAAAATACTAGAGGGCGCAAAGAAAATAGCCACGGCCCAGCAGTCGTTGAACATGACACTGCGTGAGTACGCTAAGGCGAACAAGGTTGATAATGTAAAAGTTAAAGGGAGAAATCTCATGAGCGAGATGAACAGAGAAGGTGATGCTGGAATCGAGGAATCAGAAAACTTTTTTTCCGTGGGGCTGCCGAGGTATAGTACCCCGGCCAAAAACCTCAGAGCAGCGGATGCAGCTGCGTCCGTTAGAGGGACTGACGGGTTAAGCCCGGCAAAGGCAGCAAGATCGGGTTAACGAGCTGGTTCAGATTGCAAATAGGCAAAATGAGGAACTACTCAGGGCAAACCCGGAGAGAGCTGGAGCCTCCAAGGTCGTCCATTCGGCGGTGGGTAACCCGGAGAAATCCGCTGGAGCCGCATCGTCCCCTCATGGTGGTCCAAGGAGAGAGGAGGTGGTAACCTCGGCCAGACGGAACAAACAGATTGTCCCGTATGACCCGACACGAGCAGGGAAAGAAAAAGAAGCGCAGAAAAATGATGATCGACGGAGTGTGAGCCAAGGCGAAGCTGGCCGAGGTAACCGTGACCAAGGCAATGCCGGTCAAGGGAACATTGTCAACGGCAAGGCCGGGCAGCAAAATTCAGCTGGAGCAAGACAACCACAGCAGCAGAACATGCCAAGGCAAGAGCACAGTGCCGGTCGAGGTGTGCAACAGAAAGGTGCGCCACAAGAGCAAAACCGGTATAACGACGGTGATTCAGAGATGGCAAATGCGGGATATCCCAGACCGGACTATCATGTGATAGGGTCGAGATTGGGAAGTAGGTATTTGATGCCGGACGATGCGAGGTTGAAACTAGATCGACTATATAGGTCGGAACAGATTGAATGTCAAGGTACACCGGGTCCAACATGTTTTGGACCCCGGATCATGAAAGAGCCACTAGTACCGAACTTTCAGCTGCCCAGGGGCACCAAGACCTATGACGGTAGTACCAAGCCAGAGGATTGGCTGATAAACTATGCTACGGCTGTAAAAATTGCCACAGGCAACCTGAGATGGGCTGTACGGTATGTACCCCAGATGTTGGAAGGCCCGGCAAGGGTGTGGTTGAACAATTTGCCACCAGGAAGCATCAACTGCTGGATAGATTTCGAGGAGATGTTCATCAGCAATTTTTCGAGTACGTATCAAAGGCCAAATAGGCCACAGACCCTAGCTATGTGCAAGCAAAGACCCAATGAGACAGACTGGGAGTTTTTGACCCGGTGGTGTACCGTGAGAAACTCATGCGAGGGCGTGATAGAATCACAGGCCATAGCATGGTTTGCACAGGGGTGCAGATATGGAAGCGAGCTGTGGATGAAGTTGCAACGGAAAATGCCGGCTATGTTGGCAGAAATGATCCGGATTGCAGATTCGTATGCGTTGGGTGACCCGACCCAACCAAGGCTCGCGTCCAACGAGTCAAGTGATGAGTACTATCAGAGGGATGGATCCGGATCATCCCGGAGGAATGATTACAGAGGAAAAAGGAGAGATGATAGACTGGACCACCGGTACGGTTCACACCAAGTTGCAGTTGTGAATCAAGATCAACCTGGAGCAGGGGGTAGCCATCGCCAGAAAACTGGAGGTCAGTGGACTCCAAGGAACGATGGGAAGAAAACTTGGACACCGGAGCAAAAGAAGAAGTGGAAAGAAAGGAAAGACCGTCCGAGGTATACTTACGAGTCGATGTTGGACAAGCCATGTAAGTTTCACACGCCAAATCCGAACAACCCAGCGGGTCATACGACGAAGCAATGCGAGTGGATGTGCAAGATCGAGCAAGGTGGTTCGGGGAATGCTTAGGCACCCTGGAATGATCAGCCTCGGCAGGAGTTACCCCGGCAGCAATTGCTCTCCGGAGCGAACGCACAACAACTAATGTTGCCTCCCCCTCCGCCGAGGTATGATAACAATGAAATAAGGGATGCAGTGCATTAGGTAGACAATCAGCATCAGCCGGATCAGAGGCACCCCGGAAATGAGGGGAGAAACGAGTACAGGGAGCATCACCAGAGCTACTGTGTATTTACCATAGAGTAAACTGATAGAAAAAGCTTGCAGCGTAGGCATATGGAAGTGAATGCAGTAATGCCAGCAGTGATGAGGTACATGCCTTGGTCCGATCAGGAAATCACCTGGAGCATTAGGGATCATCCCAAGCTCATGCCGAGCCCTGGTTCGTATGCGTTGGTGCTGGATCCTACGTT